>PVJO010006324.1:65131-90313 GCA_004026905.1 Hystrix cristata | reverse complement strand
GTTCAGATCTGCTCCAATTTTTATTTTTTGGATACTAGGAAAATTCTTCTGATGCTGAAGGGAATAGCCCAAATGGGAGGGGCAAGGCCAAATCATTCAAACATACAGGAAGCTTCTGTTTATACAGCTTCTAGAATCACGTTGTCCAAATCACATCATATCCTTGAGGACAAAGTGATAGTTTACGGAATGTTACTCCTTGTAGTTTTTAGCAAGGCGTGACAAATCCATACATGTAATCAAAGAATGTGGATTTATTCTTTGACAACAGAATCAGGGGAGACAATAGAATCAATAATATAATGTACTGTAATTAGATACAAAATATTTTGTCTCCTTTGCTAAGAGATGAGAAGTTAAGGCCATTTCCCTTTTATATTCTATACCAAATATGTAATAAGATTATCTGTGTTCAGTACTAGAAAATAAGTAGTGGTCTACATTTCTTGAGGAAAATTGTAAAGTTTTTAAGTGTATACTGAAAATAATGAAGATGTTGTCACATACATTCTCAGACAGATACAAATGCAGACACACACACACATAAACATGGATTCTCAAGAAGTTTGGGGACCAACAGAAAATGATGACCATTTGCTTGCTAACACCGTCAATACGGACAGTTAATCTTTCATGGCAATATTTTTATTATCAAGGAGATAATTCTAAACCTTTCTTAAAGAAGATAACACGTACCTGTAGCCCCAGTTACTTGGAAAGCTGAGGCAGGAGGATCATTTTAGCCCAAGAGTTTAAGGCCACACTGGGCAACAAAGGGAGACATTGGCTAAAAAATAAAAAAAAAATTAAATCAAAAACATAATGTTGATGTCAGGCTAATTTTAAAAGGATGATACTAAATTTGTTATGTTTCCTTTATACTCCTGGACATTTTATTAAATAAATACAATTACTATTTTTTATTTTTTAGGACAGCGAGTTAAGGACAGTTTATTTCCAATTCCTCTTCAGGGACATCTGAGAGTGTCTGAAGATATTTTTGGTCTGTACCCCAAGGGGGGCGGTTACATTTATTGTGGAGGACAAGGATGCTGTGAAGAATTTTGTAATACACAGGACGAGCCTCCACAGTGAAGACTTACATAGAACAAGTGTCAATAGTCTTTACCTTAAGAAACTGTTTTTAGATAAGGAACGGGTTTAAATAGGTGAATTAATTTGCTGCAAGTTCTACAGCTGTTCATAATTCAGTTAACGAGCCAGGAAACTGGATTTGAACCTGACACCAGAACTTGCCTGATCTCTTTGTTATGATTACATAATGGACATTTAGATTTGTAAACATGAAATACATACAGGTCAGTAGGGATCCGAGTATGGCTACAAGAATGCTTGCTGAAGCGGAACAGAGGTATAGGATGACTTTATATGAAAAACTATGAAATCAAAGTGTTGATAGCATGTCTGCATAATAAAATCGTTGTCATGTTTGATGGTGGTATTTTAGGGGCTAAAAGATTATGAGTCAAGTTTCAGCGTTGTAACTAATACTATGAAATTATTATTAACAATAGTGGATAAAGGAAGTCCTACAAGCGGCAAAATAATGGGTAGTTCTTATGAGACTGTCCCTTGTATATTAGGAAAACGGTAGAATACTTTCTACTTATAATAACATACTACTTAGGATTTTTACCAGGGGGTAGAAAATAATGTCTCAGGGCTAGGAAAACGTATCAGATCACTAGCTTCACGCTCCCTTTGGGAGTGTGTGAGGTTTCTGGGAAATGGAGTAATTCTGCTAATGATAATTACAGTCCACAGATAAGGAAGCTTCTTTACTTCCTTCTTGGACAGAAGTTGCATATTTCACAAGTGGTTTTCAATTTCCCATTTAAAAATATGCAAAACTACAAGTAAATAAATAAATAAAAATATGCAAAACTTTTGGTCTGTTATACGACAGTATGAAAGTATCCTGAATGTATTCTTAGTTTGCATGTGAAGTCTGGTCATACTGCTCCTGGTAATTTAAAAAGCATGTCTTGGTTGTCTCTGAGCCTAACTTCGAATTTGCCATATCGTCGATCTGTCACATGTTTATTTAATGAATAATTAATCCTCCCTATTTACAACATCAATTACTGAGCAAGATCTTGATGAAAATATTTCATGAAAGGTATTTCTTGCTGAAAATCTTTGGATGTTTTTGTAATCAGTTGGGCGGGGACTTTGAGGCACCATCACCTCTGGGAAGATACTGCCTCTATAGCTGACTACTGATCTTCCTTCTTCCCAGTTTGTTGCTCCAGAGAGACTTAAGAGAACCAGCCAAAGTCCTTGAATCATTCTGACTTGTTTGCTTTAATTGGATTAAACTTTCCTAAGTATAATATTAAATTCTCTGCCTGGAGGCTTTCCTACCTGCCAGTTTGAACCTGTGTTAAGTGACCTCAAACTGAGCATACTCCAGAATGTGTACGCCTGTGCACAGTGTGATCAAAATATACACTGAAAAACATTCCAGGAAAAGACGTGTGGCAATTAATCACCCTGAAAACACTCCCCCTCACTTCAAACCCGCTTACTCCCTCCTCCTTGGCGCTTTCTGAAGCAGATCTGGAAGTCCTCTGTCATGAGTGTCTCTCTGAGGTGTGATCTAATTACTCGGACTGCAGTTGCTAAAACCAGGCCATAAAATCTTAATGGTGCTTCCTCCTCTGTCGTACTCACCAATGCTGGCACCTTGAGGTTCCTGGTTCTTCCCCAAATTCAAAATGATCAGGAAAGGTAAATGCTTTGAAACCACTCAGGATATGGAGGCAGGCAGGACAGCAACACTAAAGATAGTCCTGAAAGAGGGTTTTCAGAACTGCTCCAGAAAGTGGCAAGAATGGTGAGGTAAGTGTTCAAAGCGAGGAAGAGTATTTTGAGAGACATTAATAGCGATGCACCTTCTACGTAATAATTTTTTTTTCACTTTTTGTTTTTTAAAACAGGGTCTTGCTGTCTAGCTCAGGCTGTCCTTGAACTCGCTGTGTAGTCCAGGCAGGCCTTGAACTCACAGTGATCCTCCTGCCTCAGTCTCCTGAGTGCTGAGATTACAGACGTGTGCTGCCCCGCCTGGCTCAACTGTAATAATAAATATTTTTAACAATTAAAAAAAAATTCACCATATTTTTCAACCACACTTTATATAAATGATAGTGACTTTTTTTGGTAGATATACATGGAAATTTCTCAAAAAAAAAAAAGAAAAGAAAAAAAGAAAAAACTCTTGCTTTCATTGTTCAGAGAAGCACTGCTTTGAGAATTATCTTCAGTGTGTTCTTTTCTTGTTGTAAGTAATAAGTCTTTTTTTACTCTTTTATTACCTGGTTACGCTTATGGGCCTTGTACTCCATAAGGGGTAAATCCAATGCATTCAGTTTGGTATAACATATGCATTCTATCTCACACAATTTTGAAATTGTATCTCATGTTAATTACTGCTTAGAGAGTTCATTTTTCATATTTGTTATTAAATGATTAATTGGAACATGCATTTTAAGGAAGAAATAAAAATCAGGACAATTAAAATATTATACTAATTTAAACAGGCACAGATAGCCTTTCCTTTTATGATTTAAAATCATTCCATTATGAGTTATTCTGATTTTGTTCTCTCTGAAAATTCATTATAATTTTAATAAAATTAATAGAAGAGTGTTATTTAAAAGTCTGTAATCTAAATATACATTATGCTTAGTTTGTTAAAGTAAAATTTAATACTAAATTCTAATTAGATTGTGAGGTAGAGGAGATCAACTTGAAAATTTTCTAATATTTTGCAATTTTTAATATACATCAGTGCATTCAAAGTTATCAGCTACTTTTATATTCATAGAGCCTTTTTAATAAATCAAACACTAGTTGGGGTTTTTAATTAAACATTTATAAAGTAGAATTTGATTCTTCATGTGATATAATCCCAAATACAAAGCAATTGCATGGCTTACATATTTTTGAATGTTAATTTCTTCTTTCTAATGCCCTTAGCTGGTTTAAAGTTTTGCAGGATCTTTTATCTTAATATGTTTGACTGATATCTTCAAAACTTCAAAGATATTTTGTCAATATTTGTAGTGCATCTCAAATTGTAGCATGATATTTAATGAAGGACTTAGACCAATTCTTGACATATTTATGACTCCAATCAGTTTAAATTTTATCTGCTTTTCTGGAATAAAGCCATTTAGCTACAAAAGATTCAAACAGTTTGAAGATTACCAAACAGTATGTTTTCTTTTAGTAATATAGCTTAAAGTGTTCCTATTGTGGGAGAAAATAATCCTTCAAGTGCAACAGGTCATGAAATGACATGCATAATTTGCCACAAAACGCATTATAATGTATTTATTTTATTTCATTTGTTTGTATCTTTATATTTTATTATATCTAGTTAAATGTTAATTTTAGGAGTGAAGAAATTAAAATTTCTTTACAATCTGAGCTTATTTGTTTCATGTTCTCTGATTACCCTTTAAAATTGATTTGTTGTATTGCTCCCTAAATGGTCATGTTGAATAAGCTATTCAACATATAAAAATAAAAGATAGATGTATTTGGATAGTTTCACAGAAATTATTCTTTTCAAAACAAAGTATGTTAATCGAGACATATTGTTTTAAAAAAAGTTGTCTGAAAATCAAGAAAAGTGTTTCTTTTTTCTTACTGAAAGTGCTGAGTAAAAATTGCAAGAGGGTATTACTTTGAACTGAGCGCCTGTATTGGGACCAATAAACTGGGTTAAAAATCAAATGGATTCACATAAGCTGAACTTCATGTCACATGCTGGAACTGCTCATCTGACCTTCTAAGAAATCATGATAAGACAGACAACAGCGAAATTTCTCCAACAACCCAGTTTCAATTGGTGTGATAATGAAGTTAATCCATGTCCAAAAAAAGTAACCAGATAGTAACTAATCAGTTATTTTCCTATTACTCTGTCTCCCTCTCCTTCCTTTACAAGGAAACTAACTTTGAAATGACCAACCAACTTTTTTTGTTTGTTTGTTTTTACTTTCTTCGGCTTTTCTCTAAAACCCCTTCTGCCTCAATCTGCTGGAATACTGCTCTGCTTTATGAAATCCAGTGTTGTCTGATTTTACAATCCCCCCAAAAATGTCAGCTAAGGACTTTAAACTAAAGAGCTACTTTAACCTTTGATAAAGTTCTTGACATTTTCTTAAAATTAGAATTGTATGTTATGAAAGAGAAAGAGAAATGCTTATCAAAACTGAGATGGTACACACACAGGTTTTAGTTGGAATCTTACTGGTGTTATTTGTAGCATTGTTTTTGTTTTTGATTCTTTTCCAAACTGGAGATTGAACCCAGGACTTTCTACCTACTAGCCAAGCACTCTACTATGGAAATACATCCCCAGGTCTTTTTAAAATCTTATTTTGGAACAAGATTTCACTAAGTTGCCTGAACTGAACTCAAACTTGTGATTCTTCTCCCTCAGCCTCCTGAGTAGCTGGGATTACAGATGTGCACCACAGTGCCCACCACATGTTATTAGACTCTTTAAACTCAGTGTAGAGTGTAAATGAGAAATAGGTCAGCATGAAAAGAAAGCTCTGAATACTCATATTTGAGAAAAAAAAATTGTAAATTTGGACCATACAAATTCACTCATGTATATTTAGGACTCGGACCCTATTTTCTTGACAGTTGCATTAACAGATTCTGGCAGATTGAACCACCACCGAACAGTGACTAGAAGATCAATTCAAAGCATTTACTTAAGATAACAGTTAGCCAGTTTATGCACCGTTCGACCCTTTATCTCTTTATTTTCCCAGAATTTGCAAGTCGCACTACAGGGAAGATGGGAGGTACAGTTCTGTCACATACATGCTTAGTATGGGAATAGAGTACAGTAAAGCACCTTTTTTTCTTTTTCAAAATTTCATCATAAAAGTGATACGGACTCATTCAGGTTCAAACATAATGAAGGCACAGTGACATGACGGGAGACATATAACATATTTGTGAAAGCTCACACATCTATTGAATCTGAAAATGTAGAAATACATTAAAGAATAAATATTGGTGCCATAGCTGATCCATCAAATGAAAAAAAAGTAAATGTAATCAGATCCAACTCCATATTTCAGATAGCATAAAGACAGCCATAAAATATGGAGAAATTGAACAGAATGAAAGTTAAAAATAAAATCAAATTTAAGTAAACACGTTAGATTGACCTTGTAATCTTTGTGGCGTACTCTATTAATATAATTGTCATTTGAAAATAATTTCAGCAAATCTAAATATGCATAATCTGTGAGGATGGATGCGAAACCAGCTAATCATCTGGGCTTGTGTTCTCCTCACCTCCCAAGTACCAGAGAGACTCCGGGCTACTGTGCTTAATGTAAATGGCACGGGCACGGGTACGAGACATCTAGTCTTTAAATGAAGATTCCTGGAGCCAGCAAAGCAGTGCTGTCTCTCCAATGGATGCCCGCTACTTTTTCCACTTCCAGGGATCTCTGATTCAGGCACTTTACAACGCATCGCCACCTGATGCTTCAAAGGGTGGCATCATGCAATCCGTGTACAATGAAGCCAGATGTATTTTGAATTCTGAATAGTCTGTATAATGAGATTTGGCTCGAACTACTACAAAATAGTTTCACTCTTGTCAATAAAGAAGTCCAATGTTTTAGTGAAACTCATTCGTACTCTTCAAAATTGTAAGTATTAAAAGAAAAATACATCTGACTAGGATTAAACACATTCATTTATTATTTTTCCAATACTTAATTCAAGAAAATTCATTTTAAACTGCACTTATCTTGTATATTGCTATAAAATTGCTCTAATTTGTGGCATTGTTAGGCGAACGTGATAACCACTACACTACGGAAACAGAACTAATTTGTGGCATTGTTTTGCTACAAATTTGTAGCTCTAATCTACGTAAAAATGATTGTTCAATCCTCTTAAACAGAGATTTGTAGAGATTTTATTCCTGTTTTAATCTTTATGAAAACATAAATGTAAAGAGGGCATGGTGACGCGCACATGTAATCCCAGCTACTCCGAAGTAAGACTGTCTCAAAATAAAAAAGGAAGAAGGCTGGAGTCTATCTCAATGGTCAGAGCTCTTGGGTTTTATCGCATGTACTGCAAAAACAAAAACAAAACTGAAGACTCAAATAAACACGGGTTACCTTTAAATTTTCTTGAATTAGAGATTCTGAGGGAAAAATTACCAAACAACAGAGAGCTAAAATGTGTTTGAATTTTTTTTTTTTTTTTTTGTGGTGCCGGGGATCGAACTCAGGCCCTTGTGCTTGCAAGGCAAGCACTCTAATCACTGAGCTAAATCCCCAGCCCTTGAAATTTTTTGAATAAATTGAATCCTGAATATATTTCAGGATAGCAAGCATTTCAAAACAGACACTATTTTTACCTGAAAACGTCAATTAAGTATACTTTTAAAAAAATACACTGTGTATGGTTTGTGAATTCCCTCAAAGGTTTGCCAGTGCTACAATATTATTTTCCCAGGAAGTAAACTTTTCTTGGATGTCACTGTGCAGAATTGTGAGCACAGTTGTTCATGCTGTTTTTTCCTTAAGCTGAGACATGTCACAGCCGGGCCTTAAACACACGGAGCGCACTGCCAAGGAGAACAACTTGCCCAGTATCTGTCAAGTCAGGCCAAGCACAGGGAAGCGCCCAGAATCCGAGAAGAGTGTTCTGAAGGTCAGGACTGCAGCTAACGGCAGTCAAGTCAAAATTAACTTTCACAGCGGGCAAAGTGCCCTTATGTCTTGTAACATGCAGAAAAAGGACCCGCGTTTCTTGTATCTCAGAAATCAAAATAAATATTGATGGCTTAGTTAGAAGTGGGACACCTTAGGCAGTGCTATAGCTCAGTAATAATGCTACACGATAATTAAAAGAATGATATGATCAATTTCTGTTTCAGAATTACTGGAAATTTTTCCAGGTACTTACAATTTAAAAAGATATTTTTAGTTAAAAATGAATAGCAAATGAATCTTAGCATATTGAGTACATGGGAGATTAATGATATCTCTCGCACTATGATCAATAGGTAACAGACATGCTAGTGTTGAAATTAAGATTTTATGTCACTGTAAAGAAAGATAATTTAATTTCCAGTCTTTAGAAAGATGTAGTTACCACTTTTGTCCTTCTGCAACATGAAAAAAGGACGAAATTACATACATTTGTAAGCTACAGGTTTAAAGTGAAAATGGTAGACATAATCAAATTATTTCTTTATGTGTAGCATCTTCCAGTTGGGTACTAGCAGACAAGACAGGAAAATATACAATAGATTAAATATAAAATGTTAAGTAAGAAAAATTGGTAAGGGGATCTAAGATAAATATGTCAGTTGAAACTAATGATAAAGATCCCTTCAAATAACAAATCATTGAGATTTCCTGGTGTTTTATAATTTTCTATGGTTGTAAATAATAACATTTTATTTACAAAAGGTGAAAGACTGGAAACGTTTTATGATATTTCTCTTTTTACATGTCCTCTAACTGTAGCGCGGCGCAATTCAGTCACCTTCCACATCCCGACGTGAACCCTGATACTGCAACGGTGGCTGTTGCTGAGTGTGTCTTAGTGAGTTCAACCAGTAAATTCACGGTTCGTACCGAAAGTCAAGAGTTATTGTGTTTTTGTCTTGCTAGATGCTCTCTTGTGTTCTTCCTGCCTCCTCCTATACTGTAATGACAGAGTGGAGTGCTAACACATATGAACATAGTCAAGCATATTTTAACATGACAAACATTTGTTCTGTAACAACTATTGCACGAAAAGCGGCGTGACTAAAATAGTCACAATGTTTCCCTTTTCATAGCATGCCATTGATAAGACTTATGGCTTGAATATATATTTGAGAGAAATACAAATAAATTCAAAGCGTGATTAATGCAGTTTATTCTCACTCTACTATGTTTTCATGAATTATAGCTCTTATTATAAACCCTTAGTCTCCAGGTTTTCTTTGGTTAAGTTATTTTATACACATGTTGAGGATATAGAGATGAGCAAATCTCTTCCTTTAAAAAACTCAGATTCAAGTGTGTTAGTACAGGGATAATGTATGAAATAACATCTAAAACACACACATAGAAAGTGCTGATTTTAAATGAATTACATGTATTGTGAAATCATAACAAATGATTTAAAGCTCTGTTAGCACCAATTATTATTACAATCCATTCCAAACTTGAAGTCTTCTATTCAAATAGGCTCATCTCCCTGCCCACCCTCTAGCTAGTCCATTTGTTTTTGTTTCTTTGTAGCAGTTCCTATTTATGCCATTTTAAAGAAAAAAATCATCAATTTAGAATCAAAGTCTAACGGTATTATGTGTTCAGGAAATCCCAAATCCATCCTAGTTTTGTTTCATAATTTTATCACAGCAGGCAAGAATATGTACTAAAATTTTTAAAGAAAATAGATAAAAATAAAAGCAAATGACCACAGAGAGCAACCAGCAAGACTACTGAAGAGCCCATTATCCCTCTATTAAACTGCAAGACATACTTCCAAAAGCTATTCTTCAGAGTAATTTATATTCAATAATACTTTTGATGTCAGATTTTAAATTACATTGTTTTCCACAATTGTCACTAATTTTAAATGCAAAGTTTTCTAGTATAAATTTTTATGGGCGTAATTTCTACTAATGTCCTAAAATTCTGTAATATACTTCTGTATTCTGAATAAAATGCTTAAATATTCTTTAGTAAAAGAAAGATTTTTAAACAGGCATGATTTAAGAATAAGCTCGTATTTATGAGTTTACAACAGAGAAAAATACCAGAAATCATTAGGTTACTTAATTTAATTAAATTTCACTAACTTTATGGAATGCAAATTAAATATTATAAACATATTGAAGAGAGTGGATTAGAATGAGATTAATAATGAGGATTTTAATAATTAACAGTTTCCTCTCATTTTTATTGGATGAGGTTGCAATTTTTTCTCTAGCTTACATAGAAGGGTGAATGGGCTGCTTTTACTCAGATACACAATATGTGGAGAAGTCTGAGAATATGGAATTATGAGTTCAAGGTTAGTCGTGGGAGCATAAAGTATTGTGATGCATTCAAGAAAATAAGTCAGGTGATCAGATGACAGCAGGATTCTCAGTTTGAAATGAAGCATTTCCTGGCTACGCTTGTGAAGCCTAATTCTTTTTTTGTCAATTTGGCTCCTAAATAAAGTCTTTAAATTACACTTAATCTCCCAATAAATACAGCAACAAGGTTGTATTTCCACCTAACCTGTTAAAGTTATTGGGTGCACAACTGGAGACACATTAGTTCTTTCCCTAGAAGCACGTGCAAAGTCCTTCCGTGAGGTTTGTATCTCTTGACATCCTTTAAGTGGTATGATGTTAAATTATCAACATATAAATCCTGTGATGTGAAGCGAGCATATCTGGTGTTACATGGTAAGGGACGGTGTATAACAGGGTTTACTCACCAAGGCTGACCTGGATATACCCACCGTGAGACATGTAGTCAACCAACATTGAGTCTGGAATATGACATCATTCCTCCTGCTGATCAATCAGCTCTCTGGTAGTAGGTAGATTATATGATTACACTGGACAGCTTCCATCAAGGAACGAGTAGTGTTTTGTGTTGTTTTTCTTATTAGAATAGACATAAATTTGCTTGCCTTACATGTAGTCCTTTTAGCAAAACTATTATCTATATATTACAGAATACAATGCCTTTTCCCTGTACTCTTCCCAGGACAGCTTCTAACCGGGGAGTTGACTTCACAGCACTAGGCCAGGTTTACGGAGTTGACAGGTCTCACTGTGTTCTCTTCTATCCTGAAGCAGCTGTCTTCGTAGAATAGTGAAATGACATTTTGAAGACTCAGTTGTAAGTACCATCTAGGATATACCTTGCAGGCCTGGAGCGATGTTCTCTAGAAAGCTACGCACACTCTGTTTCAGCATCCACTCTCTGGTACAAGCAGTTAGAGGTCCAGAAAATAGGCGTGCAGATGAGAGTGGCATCGCTGGCCTAGAAAGAAAATGTTCCACATGTCTGGAGTATAGAGCTCCCTTGGAGCATTTCTTACAATGGCTAGATGCTGGGAGTAAAGTCAGTGGGAAAGTATAATGTCCTAAGTCAGACAAGACTACTAAAGGCTTTGAATCTTCAGAAATGAAGATTTAGTAATTTGCTTCATCCCATCATGTAAAGAACCATAACCGCCTGAGGCTCTTGCTGAGAACAAAGGGAGTATGTAATAGATGAATGGAAAAAACTAGTTATACATACCAGATACAACCACATGACCAACAGACACGAGGGCTGTAATTTTCATAAATATGTTCTCCTTTTTATGAATATGTGTATATGCAAATATATATCAAATATCTTTGTTTTCTGTATGCTTTTCCAATTATCATGTAATACAAGGTATACTGACTTGATACTGTAATCTTTAAAAACTGTTAATTTATGTCATGATATTTAAATTATGAGACATCAAGAGTAAAACTCACCAAGAACTTTACATCACCTTCTAGGAAAAGGTCTAGTACATTTATTATTGTATATATGATGACAATGTTATGTTAAACAGGACCTTGTTATAAGTCTTTATTCAGAGATTAAGGTTCAAGTGTGTATATATATATATATATATATATATATATATATATATATATATATGCCATATTGACCAGGGTAGATTCTTCATGATTCATTTTATGAGTCAACCTGGTGAGGCAACAGTACCCTAATATTTGGCCAAAGATTTTTTTCTGTGAAAATGCTATTTAGGTGGATTTAATGCTTATAAGGTCAGTATTAATAAGGCAGATTGTCCTCCATAATATAGGTAGAACACCTCCATCAGTCAAAGGCCTTAAGAAAAAAAACAAAAGACCTCCCCACTGAAGAGATAATCCGGCCATCTGCTGTTCGAATTCGAACTGTACATGGATTCTCCCTTGTATCTCCAGCTTGTCAGACTATTCTACAAATTTTGTACTCACCAGCCTCCATGATCCAGTGACCCAGTTCTTTAAAATAAACACTTATTCCCCCACTGCCCCTCTGTCATTGCACGTGTGTGTGTGTGTGTGTGTGTGTGTGTGTGTGTATTAGGAGACAGAGAAAGAGAGAGAAAGAGAAAGAGAGATAGAGAGACATGGAGAGTGAATGCTTATTAAAAGTAATTTACTTATTCTGCTTGCATCTTCCAATAAGGAAGAGGTTGTCTTGTAACACATAAAGAAAAGTTCAGTCTACCAGAGTTAGCTCATCACTATGGAATGTTCAAGTATAATTTTGAATATGTCTTATATTCTTTATCTCTTGATGTGTACAGGAAAAAGTTATATTATTTTTCAGAAACCAATATTGAGAATTCACAAATTTGTCTTAAAGTATCAGTACTACCTTTTGAAAGTTGAATAATGTTAGGCCTTATTACAGATAGCTATTAGCATGGTTAAGTTAGATATTGTTTGCCCAATTTAAAATATTTTGTGGGTGAACTAGGCTTAATTTTCTCGTTTCTATTTTTTAAATCAGTTTTTTTTTCACCTTTATATATTGCAAAGATGGAGTTTCTATGAAAATAATCATTTCTTTTCTCTCCTTCTTTCTCTTAGTCCCCTTTATCCTTCCTCTCCTTTTTGTATATCAGGCAGCACCACGCTCATGTATAGTTATACATTTCTCTATCTGGATATATTCATATACTTTATTCAGTTTCTATAAAGTTTCTTTTTTTAAACTTTAATGTTATAATCTATACAGTGTAAATCTTATATCACTTTTCCCTTTAAAAACAAGCATTTCAAACTACCGAACACAATTTCGGCTATATCATATCATACAATTTAAAAAAACAAGATTTGCATTTTGTGCACAGTTCATAAAATGGGTTTCTGATATTAATCACAAATTATGTTTTTAAGATATTCCTATTTTATTGTTGTTGTTATTGGCATTTTTTATTTATTTCTATACATGATTTATTTTTATAATTTTGACAAGAAATCTGTTTTATTTTCATAATTTTTCCTTGAGAAATAACTGTGTTTTGTGCTTATTGTTATCTTTTTAAAATCAATTTTGAAACGTTCCATAGACTGATTAAAAAAAAATCTATATCTCTCTTTACAGTGTTCAATTTTCAAAGTATATTGATAAAACAAACCTTATGAATGACATTATATTCTATGACTTTGGTGTCATATATTCTATGACTTTGGTGTCAAATATAATCACATATATTTTCATTATATTTGATTAATTAAAATAATATTATCTATTCTCATTTTTTGTACTTCACACTATAGTGAATATTCATATACCAATATATGCTAATATACCATCTGCTTTTGACTGATTTTTATTTTGGTTTCACTGCATTTCTTATGAAGAATGTATGCCACATTGGTTTCCCTTCGTTTAACCAAAAAAGTCATATTTTGGGTTATGTGTACATTTAGGGTATGTTCTAGGATATATTCTACTTTATGGATTTTTGGCAATGTACTATAAATTCACTAGAAATGAACATTATTATGTTACCTCATTTCATTTGAAAGATAATAATACAGCTTTACCATTCAACGGACACACAAAATGTCAATTTATTGCATAACAGTGTTTCACCTTTTATTCAATTGTAATTTTCAGCTATCTTCAGCACTTCTATGAATTTTCAGACCACTAAATGAGACGAAGAAAGTCATCTCAACTGTATAGTTGCTGTCATTTATATATTAAAGAACATGTTATTTTTAGTGCAGTTGCAAACTAATCTATCATTTGGAAGCATGGATATTCTCCTAGTGATAATGAATGTAACAAGTTAGATTGGGTCTAATCTTTATGGAGTGAAGATCTATTAAAAATAATGATATAATGATAACATTAATTTGGTTGATACTGATATTCCAAATCAGAGCTGAAACGGGAGCCAGCTGTAGGTATTTTAGTGAAAGCCAAAGTAAATTGGGGCAGTTCCCCTAGCAGTATAAATTAGGCAAAACCTTGGAGACATAGTATATTTTAGGAGTGAAGCACTGAGCTCTTTTTCTAAGAATTATGTCACCTTAATTCAGTAATTTTGTATGCCTGAGGGTGTGCATGTATTTTATAGATACTGTAATGAAGTGTGTGAGTATTCATTTAAACACAGAAGTCCCCCAAGAATCAAAGCCATGCCTAATTCACTGGAAATGCTATCAATCTCAGAATGTTTCTAGAAGTAATACAGACTTGTACTACCTGGGTTAGATAGATTATTAGGACCATATGGCATGAAATAGGTAAATGGCGCTAGAGAAATCATTGAAAATCAGGTCATTCACAAATAAATTAATAAAAACTCACACAGTTTACAAACTGAAGGACCACAGTGTGTGTGTCCTTGTCTTTTTCATGCTGGTATATCTGGCTTGAATACACTTACACCCAGAATTTCAAAGTGTTTAAAGCCTATAGGTTTTTAGTGATCTAATTTAAACGTTAATTATGAAAAAGATTTTAAAATTGAGGTCATTTTCTTTGTCTCATATAGTAGTTTGAGAATTCACAGAAATACTATATTGTTAAAATTAAAATTGAATAAGTAGAGATATTTTATGGATTATGAATGTTATTTTTAAATTCGTAACTATAGTTTAATGGGAAGCAGTGACATATTTTTAAAATTATGATAATTATGATCTATTTGGTTAAGCTATCTTTGGTTAAGCTATGACCTATTTGGTTAAGCTATCTTTCCTTACTGTTAACTGCTTCAATGTAAGATATATTTCCTTTTATCCTAAACTAGATGGTTTCAACACAATCCAGTTTTACTGTATTTGTGTTTAATTCTGAGTTTTTCTCTCTCAGTAGCATTTGACAGATGTGAGTATTGTGGAAAGTGGCTAGATTTTGGAATTAGATAATTATATTGAAACTTTGTGCCTTTTCTGGTGATGTAACCCCAAATAACATTTTTTTAAACTTTGTAAACTTTATTTTCTCCATTCAGCTATGGAATTGCATATACATGTTGAGAGAAAGGGATTATAAAACTGTTCACCAAAATTCTCTCTTCTTGTTATTGGTAACAGTATATGTAATAAGAAAATACGTATTTCTCCCATTCTCATTATTTATATTTATATAGAGTGCACATATGTTCCTACTTTATATACAGGGCATACATGTTTTCTCATTGCTGTACTAAATGTGTTTTGATTACAATTTTAAAATGAATATCATTGAATAGATGCTAAATTGTGCTATTGTTGTGCTTTAAAGTTGATTCATTGCTTATAGTTTTAGAGAATAGAGCTGATTTTTTAAAAAATTATACTGGGGAGTAAATCAGTGGCCATGTGTGTCACATCTACACAAAGAAGACTGTCAACATGAAGGACCCGTATCTGTTCCAGAGTGATCACTAAAATCTGATTTGATGCTACCAAAATAGCCATGTAATGTTGCAAGTAGAAAACCCCCAGGCTATATTCAGATGTTGTAAACATTTAAGTAGCAGAAATGTGAGAATATGAGCCTGGTGCTTTGATTGCATTTAAGTAACTTGATGGTTATTTTGATTAATATATTTTTCACTTAATGTTATGGCAGCTTTTGTCACGTAGATGGATCCCAATAGGCCATGAACAAAGCCCTCCGTGAGAAGGGTGTGTAAGAATTACTCTTCCACCCAGTTTAATTGATCAGCTACTGGGTAGAACATTTATTTTTTCCCATGACACCATATTCCTAAGCATTACTAAAGATATAGTGGGGGCATATTTATTTTAGAATAAAAGGCCTCTGTCTTTCTCCAAATAATATGATCATCATGAATAAATGAATTAAGGTACAGAATTGTTACTGCGTTGACTTCAGGTGGCAACAACAAGGTCATTGTTTTAAAGTGGAAGACAAATATTAACCTATATGCATTGGTGTATTAGTTTGTTTCAATTTTAATGAAATAATTGAGTCTCCCTGTTTTACGAAGAAACATTTGTTTGTTTCTTTGTCTTGTTTACAATCCTGGAGGTGAGACTGCTGGGGCCTCATCTGGAAATGGCTCTCTTGCTGGCAGAGTTCTAAGGCAGAGCAGATCAGGTGACAGAGACAGGACATGTGCATGTGTATGTGTGTGTCTGTTCACTCTTCTTAGCTAAACAAAATTCGTACATGGGTTTCTAGTCTAACAATCTTTCTAACTATAATAACCCACCGACCCCCCCAATACCTTAGTAAGATTAAGTTTCCTCCTTCATAGCACCTCAAAATGAGGAGTAAATTTCAGTACACGGAGACTTGTAGAATGACTAACCTCTATCCAAACTCTAGCAATTGGGACACAATGATCTGATTTGATCTTAATAAATCGATGGGAAGAGGACTATCTCAGTTGGGACACAAATCTGCTTTTCTAAATTATTCAATGTATTTTTCCATAACAAAATCATATTGTAAAAATCTAAACTTTAATCAAGCAATTACTCTTACGAATTAAACTTATAAAATGACACGTTTGTTAGTGAAGTTGCATACAAACATAGAAATATAAAATATATATGCAGCATTATTTTTGATCATTATTATAATTTTTTAAATCAATCATGTACGCTTACTCTGTGCTAAAAAGGCAGAATTAATAATACACTGGTATTACAGCCCTTCAATAATGAGAACAACACAATAAAAATGAAAATAAATTTTTCAAAAGGGAATTGATTTGAAACTGAATGAATAATATAAAAATCAATCAATAACTCTAAAACTATACAGTTATATAAGTAGCATGTATATTTACTTAAAAGGAAATAGAGATTTGATTTACACATTACATTATTTTCTAGTTGTTAAAGCAATATATCCACAGTGTGTTTTTGCAGTGTCTGCGTGTGTGTGTGTGTGTGTCTGTGTGAGTGTGTGTCTGAGAGTGAAACAGTTTTCCTTGGAAAAACATCCAATTTTGAGTATCAATTTTTGCTGCAAATAGTTTTATAGACTAAACTATTTATAATCTGTATTATTAAATGCAAATATTTCAAAGGCACCATATTAAAACAAAATCATTGTATTTTATTTATATGGTTTTAAACTCTCTTTAATTCTGTATGATTGAAAGATTCTGAATCATATCTGGTCAGTGTATATCAGGGGGAAAGTGGAGGACAAACTAATCTGTATCAGATAAAGAAAAATAAGCCTCTTAATACTTATGATTATTTGTTTTAGTATTTATTTTAAATTTTCATTATAATATTTTATAAACATTTCAATCAAGATTTCTTTCATTCAATGAATAGTAAAAGTAACTATGTGCATTGATACAATGGAATATATTTTTAATTATAAAAAGAAAGGTGTAATTAAGCCACAAATAAGCATAGATGAAATTTAAATACATATTGCAAAGTGGAAGAAAAAATTGATGGGTTACTATATGATCACAACTATGTGACACTCTGGAAAATGCAAAAATATATTCATGGTAAATGAATCAGTAATCACTCTGAGCGGAGTGCGGGAATGTTGAAAATAAAACACAAAAGAGTTTGTTCGTGCCATGGAACTATTCTGTAAAATACGAAAACTGTAGCTATGTGACAATGTGCCTTTGGCAAAACACATAGATCTTTACACCATAACATGTGAACTCTAGTTTTGGCAAATTTTTAGAAAAAAATAAATATATAATGCAGAATGTGACAAAACAATCTAATGAAATGCAAGAACCTCACTGATGATGTGCCTGATAAGGTACCTTTGTAAGTGAATGGCAGCTCTATAACCAAAGGCTAAGAAAACCGCACATATGCTATATAATTGGCAAAGTTACTTCCCACACAGGTACAAATTAACAAGTGTGATACTAGTCATGAATATCAGAACTGAAGAAAAAAGTATGAGATGGTTTCTCATTGGTGAAGGAGGAGATTATAATAAGAAAAGAAGAAGTTGTAATGATCCAATGTGGTCATTTGATAGAGTCATAATTAAGAGTTACTGTTGAGGAGCCAAAGACATTTTATACCCCTCAAAGTCACATACTCGAGGATCCACTCTTTTAAAATAGGTTCAGTCTCCTAATGGTCAATTACCAACAGATCATGAAATTATACACCCTCAATGGTTTAACCCATCGATGACATTACAGTCGTCATGTTCCAGTCACTTCCCAAAAGGGTCACCCCTGGACATTATTGCTCTTGGGACCAAGTCCTCAACATGTGAGACTTCAGGTGACTTTCCAAAAAATCCAGAACAAATGGTTTATTACAGAAATATTTATATATATGTCTGCACACATTTATTTCTTTATGTTCTTAGCTGAGAGGTATGAAAAGTATCAAAGGCAATCTATGTGACCACTTTGTATTACTGAGTGCTTCATGGGGCATGACTTAAAGCCACTATGTCTCATTCCTAGACCTATCCTGTGGTGTACACATTCAAACCTGTTCTGAGTCCTGGCCACCTTGAAGGGAGCAACTTTGCTCCACTACGCCCTTCTGTTATAACATTTGTGCCTTGGATCCAGCTAACCATTTACCTAACCTTCTGAAAACATGAGCCCAGTCAGTCTCTCCTCCTTTAATTTGTGTGTGTTGAATATTTTATCCCAGTTATAGAAAGGTTGACTACTATACTATAGTAGTGAGACACACATCTATCACTCGGATCTTGTTCTTTATTTTTCTCTGGTATTTCATTTTTATTCCATTTCAAAAAACAAAGTCTCAAATCATAATAAAATCTCTGAGAAAAGTAGAAAAACTAAAATTCTTCCTAAATTTCTAACAGATGTAGTTTTTTTTTTTTAATGGAAGAGGAATAAACTAATGGTAAAAAAGTAGAAAAGTGTTATGTAAACAGTAAGTTTTCCTAAAGAAATTGTTTCAAGTAACATTGTTTCAGTGAAATAGCAGGTGAACCATATAGCACCTCCAGAAAAATGTCCTTCCAGTTATTGAATTGGGAAACAGTTTATTCTTTTTTCAGAGCTGGTGAGAGATTAAGGAAAAGGTGTACTGAAATTAATATGCACAACACTGTTAATCTTATTTTCTAAAATTATTTTCCAATATCAGGAAGTAAGGCTTCTCAGAGAAATGACTGATTTAAAGACCCAAATAAGAAAGACAGGAAATGAATCTGGGGTATCTTTAAGTGCCACAAAATTAGAAAATGTTAAAAATGTGGTGATGAGTGTATGTCAAAAGCACAAAAGCAATGGATGGAAAACTACTTCATGCATGAGCAGCTGGAAAGCGTGGAAGAGTAGGTATTTGTCTTAGTTACTTTTCTCTTGTTGCTGATACAAAGTACCTAACACCCAAAGTTAAGGGAGGAAAGGTTTATTTAGCTCAGAGTTTGTAGAGGTTTCAGTCCACATTTGGCTGGCTCCAAGGCAAGGTGGCATGGCAGACAGGCAGAAGGCAGCCAGGCAAGCAAGGAGTCTAAGCAGCTTTTTTCTGCCCTTTTATCTTATCCAGGCTGCCAGGATTGGGGGGTGCCAAACCAATCAGTGGATTGATTTAGTAATCACATGCCCTTAACCCCAGCATCACACCCTCTAGATCAGCTGCCTCCCATGACTGCATGACGCTTTGGGGGGACATCTAGAAACAAACCATAACAGTATCCTATATTCAGATGAAATATAATTCAGCCCAAAATTGATTAGCAGTGACAAGGTTACTAAACACTTGTTAAGGAAACAATTCTGCAGAAAGAAGTAACAATTTTAAATACATGTGAAGCTAGAATCAGCACACCTAATTTCATAAAACAAGTACTACTGGATGGAAGATCAGATAAAAATTAACACAATTAGAATGGGGGACCTCAACAC
The DNA here is from genome assembly GCA_004026905.1 of Hystrix cristata. NCBI lineage: Eukaryota > Metazoa > Chordata > Mammalia > Rodentia > Hystricidae > Hystrix > Hystrix cristata. The sequence goes on along the minus strand of PVJO010006324.1, from coordinate 70,426 downwards.
CCTTTCAAAATACACAATTCACCTAGACAAAAACATCAACAAAGAAATGCTTGTGGTACACCACACCTTCACATGATGGATTTAATTGAGTTTTATATTTTCTTTATTCCATAATTGTATTTACATGTTTGAAAATAAATTCTTGTAAAATTCTTTTGGCTCCTTCCAACATGAAAATAAGAAAGCATACATTTTTAAAATGCCAAGAAATATTTTTAATATGTTTAGAGGACCAAAATAGATGAAGAGATAATAATTTTCAGCATATTCTGAAACAGGAAAACACTGAACATTTTAAGGTTGCCAGAGAGATAATCATTATTTTAAGTGATCATAAACACTGATGGTTAAAAAAAAGAGTGTATTCATTCATTTGAATCCGACCACCAGGTAATCTAGTATACATTCCCACTATTTTCCTAAATATGTTGTGCTGCAACTAACAGCCCAGCTGAATGTTTTGCAAGCACTTTGAATACGAGTTTAAAACTAGAGAAATATTTTTATGGAAATATACTGAAACTTCTCTGTTTAGATTCTTGCAGAACAGGACTGCAGTTGTACAGCTGATCCTGTACATTAACACACTAAATTCACCACGAATGTGAGAATTAAAAATAAACTCTATGAAAGTATTTCATTTAAGTTAGTTATCTTTTCAAAAATGAAGTAAAAATCTTAGGCTTATCTAAGTAATTTTATTAAAAATTTCAAAGTTATTAATTTTTTTTATTTGTCTTTAAATTGCAGTATATGAGTTTTAAATATTTGAAAGACCATTAACATTTTTGTTGGAAAATATACAAAATCATATTTCAACATGATTTACATACCATAATTTACATGTTTTATGAAGCTATATTCAAATTTTATAATCTCATAAACATATTTACTTATTTATAATCTGTATACCTAAAATTTTACTATAATTTTACATTTAAAATGTTTATATCAATAGATACTGCCAATAAAACACAAATTAAATAAAATCTTGATTGTGAGAACATGATTGATAATTTTGACAAAGTGAAAGCAAAAATAAAGAATTACGTAAAGCAACATGTAACCATATTAAGTTATAACATTAAAATATATCATTTTTGAATTACAAACCCTTCTACATGGTTGATCCATTTTGTATGGTTTTAGATGTGTCCATTTTGAAACAGGAATTTCTAAAGATTATGTATAATAACTTGATTCAGAGAAAGCAAAATTTCAAACATGCATAAGAAGCTAATTGAAAGCAAGTTAAATTATATATATATATATATATAATCATCTTCAAAATTACACAATTTAACAGTGCAACATTCTAAAATATACATAAAAGATAAAATCACATTGGAGATAAAAATGATGAAAAATACAATAAAGATGCTGTCTATTCAAACTTCTTTCTCTGTCAGAGCAACAAAGAGTGAGCAATGATGCTAAAAATCTGAATTTTCAGGCCTCCTCTGACTTAGCTTCTGCTTTTACATATCTATGGTAAGAATCTATAATGCAAAAGGGAGTTCCATTTTTTACCTTCATATGCTTGCTGTAAGTTCCTTTAAACTACTTTTCATATTTCAATTACATTAACTTTGCTTTCAAACTGACTCTGTAAATCTCAGATCTAAGAAAACAATAGTCTCTATTCTACAGTTTGAAATATGTTTACCCAAATCTAGACAGGCTTGGGGAGACAGACAGAAAGTGAAGGACTGCAGGAGGAAGATAGAGCGAGAAAGCATGTGGGTGGAGGAGAGCAAGACAGAGGAAGAAAGATGGCAGCTACCTGTGTAGCTAAAATGTAGATATAGATTTATCTTTATAAATAAATATTTTGGGGTACATATAAATCTTTTTCTGAAATATTCTGGCATGTTTTAAGTGTCATTTAATAAAAAGATTGACATTGTATCAATTTTGTCAAACAAATAATTAGATCTTGTCCTTGTGTAGATAATGATATTACTTTCTTATTTTAGGAAAACACGTTCAGATAGTAGAAGTGGATAAGCCGGCTAGCATGGTACACAGTTAAAATTGTGAATAGGCACCTTGAGAAAGAGTATTGTACATAATGAAATGAGTACAAGTGTTTCATTATATTTACTGAAGCTCCATATAACACCTGCCACTTAGTTCTTTAATTTCTATTCTTAGAGTTATAATCATTCCAAGAATTGATTCTGTTGAAGAGTTTGTTTATGGAACTGGTGATGTCTGCCAAATGAAACCATTTCTAAGAAGAGTGCTCATTTATCTTCCTTGGATTTCAACCAAACATATTTCAGAGATAATGACATAATGTAACTGCAAAACTTTAGCTTGACTGGCATAAGGTTTAAGTAGAAATATTCCATCTACATATATATTCATATCCATATCCATATCTATTAGGCATGCTGCCTGTTTTAAAAGGCTGATCCTTAGGGTGGCTGATCTCAATTGTATCTGCACATTGGATTCGCTTGGGAAGCATGAAAACATACTGATATCTGGATTCATCCCTAGAAAATCAGATTTACTTGGTCATGAGCATTAGCTCATGGGTACTGGAATTTTTAAACGCTCTCCAACTGATGCTAACATCCAAGGAAATTAAAAGATCTGTGTTTCAGTATTTTGGGACGGTTTTAGGAAGATCTTAGATTTTACCTTATATTAGATTTGACACTATGTCTAAATATTCAGAGCTATCTTCTTTGGACATGTTTTTAATATCTGATTTAACGACACAGGTATACCATGATTTGCTTTTACAAATTCACAATTGGAATTTGCAATTTAAAACTATTTCAATATTATTTTTATCCCTAATCTACGAGTACTACTTTTGAAATTTTAATTTCTTCATAATCAACTAATTGGAGCACTGGCATTAAAGAGGCATATTTATTAATATCGCTTGAAATATGTATAGTGATAAGGGTAAAGTGTTTAATAACCAGCTCTTTGAGGAAAATAAAGATCGACTTGTAATGTTTTTTGGCTTGCATGACACATTTTTTTCCAACATGTCTCCTTTCAAGCTATCATATAGTGTTAACCAACTCTTAAATTTCCTGGAGATTTAGTCTTTAGCACTTGCAATCTTGGAGCCAGCTCTGCTAGAGGCAGTGGTACTGCGTATGGTGAGCCTTCTGTGAAATACTAAACATTCTTAAAGAAATATGTCAATGCATCTTCACATCTACACGATGATAAACTAACAGTTCAAAAAGTTCTAATTGCTAGCAGAGAAATAAAAGGCTTGGAAAAAATGTAAGTTATTCAATACAAGTCAGGGAGTAATCATCAGTGTATAATTTTGGACATCTGCTATGAATCAGGCAGTATTTTTCTTGCTATAAATTTAAGGTAGAATTCATACCCACAAAGAAACTCTATCTACCTTGAAGGTCAGAAAGATCACTAAATCAATAGATAGGAAAATGTTAGTGGCTAATATGAACTATGAGGAACATAAGATTGATTATATGGCAGAAACTGATTCATAGAGGAAGCTATTTTAGGTTGAACTCTCGAAGATTTTTCTGTGAAATCTCACTGGAATCAAGTTGTACAGGAGCTATACAAGGGAATGAAGATTCCCTTGTAGATTTCTGGTTGGGGGATGAGTACACACACAAAAAAATATTACCAATGTCCTAAATGTGGTCTGATCACAGAATTTCTACAATTCAACTCAGGATGTAAATGCAGAAAAACAGACGGAAAGGCTGAGGAGAGAAGCTCTACAATGCTATAAACTGATATTGATGGGAGATGTTGGTAGGAGCTCAGCGATCTGCATATTGATAGAAATGAGGACAATAAAAGCCATGCTCATTAGATTTCAGATAATTATGAGAACTGTACGGGCAAATGGACTAGAGGCCATAAATATTTCATTTGGCTAAAAAATTTGTCTACTGTTTGCTCGTATTTTAAGACTTTGCATGAGGCTGAATTTAAAGACAATGAACTAATTAATCTAGTAGAGGAAACTTCAAGGTAGCCCAATATTCAGGGTGTGGCAAGGATGTCACTGGCCTCTTTTATCCAGATCTGCAATGAGAACCAGGAGTGAAAAGCAGCAGAATGATGTGAAACTTGGCCAGAAAGGAAGCAACTACAAAGTTCAGACAAAGGAGAGTGTGCTTCCTACAAATATTAGCATTAAAAAGAACCCCAGTGTTTGTATGAGAGGAATAGAGAAGATGGCTTGACAGCATGTTAGGAAAAGTCTTCCCCTTTCCAGGCTCCAGGATGCAATAGTGCAAAGATTTCATTTGAAAAGTGAGTCCATGGCATTCCTGCTCAAGAGGGCTTTGGTTCCTAGAGATTAATTTCACCATGTTTAGCCACACTAGCACTTGAAGGCCACTCTAGCCATGGCCCAATGGGACTTGCCTACTGCTTGGGCTGGCAGCAAACCTTGATGTTATTTACATGATGCTGGTTTATAGGCATATAGAATGCAAGCGTTATGGAGTTGTGGAGAATTCCACCCAGATTTCGGAGGAAGACCTTCAAAATCACATAGAGAATGCTAGAGAGGCCAATGTGTTAAGCTGTGGCAGTGAAGGTGCAGTGGCGATGGAGATGCCAGGAATTTGGAAATGCCAGGAACGTGGAATGTCTGTTGAAGATACTGCCTGCAGTGAGTGGAGCCAGCCCAAGAGAGATGCCATGTTTCAATTGGCCATGCCATGGGGACAGGGTCAGATAAGTCCTTTGGAGTTCGCACTGGTTCACAAGCTGCCCGGGTGCTGGACATGGAATTTTACAGGGCCTCACAGAAAATAGTTTGCCTTGAATTTAGAGGAAACTTTGACCTTAATCTTTTGAATAATGCTATAACTGTTAAGATTTTGGCACTCTTGGAAATGCATTAAATGCAGTTTGCCTAATGAGGTGGCCATGAAATTATTGAGGGAGGAGATGGAATATTAGTTTAGATCAAAAGTGTCACCCTAAAATCTCATGTTTTCAGAAGTGGGGCTTTTGGAAGATGGTTAGATCATGAAGGCACTATGCTGACATGTACACTGATGAGTTGAGAGCTGGATGTGTTGTTAGGAAGTAGGGCCTGATCAGAAGAGGTGGGTCACTGGGAGTGTGATTTGGAAGGCTGCATTCTCATCCATAAATGTTCCCTTTGTTCTCTCCCTCTTTTTTTTTTTTTTTTTTTTTTGCCACTGTGCAGTGAACAGTTTTATTCAACCATGCCCTTTCACCAAGTTGTTTTAGTCCAGAATCCAGCCCACCATGGACTGAATCTAGTGAAACTGTGAGGTATCCAGTATCTTGTCTCAGTAT
>PVJO010006324.1:11018-65031 GCA_004026905.1 Hystrix cristata | reverse complement strand
CCAGTGAAACTGTGAGGTATCCAGTATCTTGTCTCAGTATTGGGAAATCTAACTAATATAATATCTAACACACATACACACACACACACACACACACACACACACGTGTATGTATATATATATATATATATATATATATATATATATGTATGTATGTATTACTAACTATAATGGTTATATATCAGGCATCAAAAAAATCTAAATGCTGAAATTGCAGATTTAGTAAAATAAGCATCAAATTATTCAGACTAATTTTATAGATGAGTGAGACAGAAAAACAGAGCCTTGAATTAGTATTATTACCTTTAGAATGGAAATGACAATAATTAAAATTTGAAGGGATTTGTCACATATGAAGCTCCTAGTTTTATGAGATTCTTGGTACCCTTTATCTCACCTTGCATAATGAAATATTTTGACTACGAAGTGAAGAATAAAGGTAGTATGATTGTCATAAATTATATAAATTGTTCTAACAAATTTATGGTATTAATATTTTCTTAACATTGTTACATCTGTGATAGACATATGAACATGATAGTCTTGAGTTGTTGCTACAAATACATATACAAAATGAATGGTTGATAGGATAACTACAAAATAAAAACATGGTCTTCACTTTTTCATTTTAAATGGTCATTTTGAAATTGTTGATTTCATCCACTTCATCTCTAGGCACAGGGAGAAGAGTAAAATTTCATGAGGTCAGAATAGTACTGACCTAGTTTATTAATATTTAATACTAGTTTATATTTAGTACTAGTTTTAAGTAACATAAACATAGCTCGTTAAGGTTTACATATGTATGTGTATATATATATAATAATGATAAAATTCACTTATTTTCTAGCCTTGTAAATTACATTTCCGAAATGCCAAAATGGTCACTCTGCCCACAGTCAGTGGAAGGTGTTATTTAGGTTTTCATATAAGTAAAATAATTCTGAAGAAAAATACTTTTGAGGAATGTACAATTGCAAATTTCAAGAACAAAAAAAAAGAGGAGTGCTACAATTAATAATCAATAAAGGAAAGCTTTGTATGTTGTATATGTTTTGTAAAACTAGTATTAAATATTTATTAAAAATATTTGGGCCTCATGAAATTTTGCTCCTCTCCCTGTGACTGGAGATGAAATTCGTTTCCCGGCCTCCTTTCCTGTTAGGTGGGCTATGAAATTGTATTCATGTGTCCTACTTATTTCTCTGTGCTCATCCTCCATGTCTGTTCCTCTGAGCTCTTGCTTTTCTTGACTAACAGGATTGAAGATAACCCACAGAGTAATTTTGAAAACCACATATTGAAGACAGCAAGCTACCAACGACTAGGATCCCTTACTAAATATGTTCAGCAGAAATAATCCTCTCATCACCAACTGATTTACTTTATTTCATAATGTTCGAGTTTTCTAATCAATTAGTTGAGTATCATTATATGCTTCTGAAAGTAACTTTGTGAAGACTAGTAAAGCCAAACACTGTGAAATGCACTGATGTTTACATAATAGAGACCACATAACGCTTTTTCCAAAAGTCTTTCTGAATGATAAACAGAAATACCAGAATCGCATACAGTTGTCCCTTGATATCTATGAGGGTTTGGTTCTGGGATGGTTCTCCAGTAACTCCATGAATCCTGAAATCCACAGATGTTCATTTTCTGTATATAAAATGGCAAAATATTTACCTATAACTTATGCAGTCCTTCCGTATATTTGAAATCATCTCCACATTATTTAATACAATGTAGATGTTATGTAAGTAGTTGTTATGTAAGTAGTTGTTAAGTCTATTGTTTAGGGAATGATGACAAGAAGAAAAAGTTTGCACAGGTTAAGCACAGAAGATATATTTTCAAATATTTTTGAAATATTTTTGATCCTCAGTTGGTTGAATTCATGAAGGTCAGACCCATGGATACAAGAGGACAGATAAAGTGTAGTTTGTATTTGACAAAATTTTAGAACACGGTCTATACTCAGCACCTTCTCTTCACCAGTGCAGATGGAATTATGTTTCATAAGTAGGATTCATTCAAGTAGCAAAATAAAAAAGTAACGGGGAGGAATAGTCACAATCTTTTGTAAATAAGTGATTGATTTTCTTATTTTTGTGCTCCTTCCCACCCTGCATTACTTTCCCCACTGAATTAAATGCCCCTAATTACAGTCACTATGTACGTGTACATTGTAGTATAATACTTCTCAGACAAAAGGTGTACTTACCCGTGTTCCTTCTTTCTTCCTGCCCTGCCCCACCCCACCGGCTGCATGATGCTCAAAAGAAAATGAACAAGCCATGCATAAATCCTAGAAGAATGATAAAGGAATTTGCACAAACATTTCCATAAAAGTGATTGAAATATTAATAATAAAGGTGACTGTCAACTATTTATTACAATAATTGAGGACACATAATGTTTATAAAGTCCTATTTCATCATTTTATTCGAAAAGTAAATAGTGTTAGGAAGAAGATTCCAGAAAGAAAGAGCAAATTTTGAAATTACATAGCAAATTCTCTATCTCTTGACTGTTTTATAGATTAGGGTAATAGCATTTTTATTATCAAAACTGAGGTGAGCATTTGGGACAGAAGACTCTCCCCGGATTCCCTGGAACACAGGATTCCTTGGTGCGAGGGTAGGAGTAAGAACAGGCTTCTTCAATAACCAGGAATGACTCATCACTTAGGTGTTTACAAAGACAGCAGTCTTCTGCCCACATGCAGCTTTTGGGAGGTCTGTTTGCCCTTTCTGAATATGGAAAGGAGCTGCCAAATTCAGCCAAGTATTTTCAGGTTCAAAGGTTGAAGCAGGTCTAAAAATACTGCTGAGACCGAGAAGAATTTTTTTTCTGAGGCTGTACTTTGACCTGGTCCTGATACAGATCTGGAAGCTCAGTCTATGAGTGCTGATCTGGAACCCACAGCCAGAGTAGGGTCTTTTTGGTGCTGAGTCTTACTGCTGTGGCTTTCCTTTGGGATCCAAAGTAAAACAATGTGTTAACGCCCCTCTCTTTCCTCCAGGCAAACAGTATCTCTGTTCACAGTGCTGCCTGGGGCAGGGAGAGAGTAGGTTCAGTTAATGTAAAATTATTCTTCCTACCTTTTTCCATGCATCTTTTCTTATTATTGTATTATAGTCAGGTACTATGATTGCTTATCTTGTTTTCTTACATCTTGTGGAATTATTCTGTTCATGGATAGCAGGTCTAATTGATGTTTATTTTTGAAGGGGAATCTCTGTAGAGACCTAACCAGCTACAGTGCTCTAGACCTATCTCTTATAAGTTTCCTTTTAGAGTAGAAGAAAAATATTTAAAACAAGGAAATTACTTTAGTGAGCATATTAATACCACATACCATCATAAGAAAATATTTGAAAAATTATTTTGATTAATTCATTGAACAAACATATAAATAACAGCATAGGAACAAGAAGAAATAAGAATTATTATCAATAATTTTTATATTTCTCTCTTAATTTCTTTAACCAATACATTTCGACATAAATTTATTTCAATAGACATTAATGAAAGCACTACCGTATTAGGCATTTAAATATACACACAGCTGTCAATGAATATTATAAATACAACCTAACAATCCTGGAACAGGATTATTAAACAATAACAAAACTGTGGATGTAGTTCAGTTGTTGCAATGGGGAAATAAAGGCTCTAAATATCTGGAAAATGTAGGTGAAGAGTGGATTAAAAGAAAATAGGCAAATAGAGTACTTAGTAGAGATAAATCATAAAGATAAACAATAAAAAGCTGGCACATTTTAACATTCATAATAATAAATACTTTATGACAAATCATGTTTAGTGTTAAAGAGTTTCTAGAGAAGATATTCATTACTGTTGGAAAGATAAATTAGTATCATTAAACCAGAAGAAATAGAAATCATAAAAATGCCCACATATTTAGACTCATGAATTTAATTTTTGGCATTGGAAAAGAACTGAATCAAATTTTCCCTCAAGGTCAACATAACTGCTACATTTGATTTGGTTCTTGTCCATTCGGTTTGCCACCAGAACTGTGGAAATAATTACGTCCATGGACCAAATGTACCACTGTAATCTGGCTGTCCATGAAGATAGGAATAGTTAAAGTCACTGTGGAATCTCTACCTAGAATCTAAAATAATTAAATCACATACATTTTGTTTGCTGTGAGAAACAATAAAATCTTGGTTTGCAAGCATAATTTTTTCTGGAACAGTACTTGTAACCCACAGCACTGGTATATCGAAGCATATAGCTGCATAATAAATAGCAGAAACTTAGATGATTCATTCTACAACTCCAAAATATTCTCATAAAATGATTAAAATACTGTACTATAATACAAACTAATAAAGAAAATTCAAAATACAAAGAAAAATACACAAATGAACTTACATTTGAAAACCTTCATGGCTGGCATAAGGGACGAGAGAGGAGGATTATTGCACAGAATGACTTTTACTATCACTAAAGGATTCGCTGTTATCTGTCGCTAAATAGAATCTTTTTCTCTTCCTGCAGCTTTAACAAGGAACCTGTCCAATGACGCTTGCTTTTGCCCTTTTTTGAGGATTTTCCAGATATGTGGCATTGCATTGTCGTCATTTGCACTGTGACAACCTTATCTGCAGGATGCTTTTCTACCAAATTTTGTGCTTTATCTCACATGTTCCGCATCCCCCTAATCTCATTTGAATTGAGGGATTCCTCCACCTTTCTCTCCTCCTCTGCAGACAAGATTTTCTCCATAACCACTTGCTTTTGGGAGACCTCCACCCACAATCCTGTAGAGGGAGAGAGAGAGACAGAGAGAGACAGAGAGACAGAGACAGAGAGGAGGACCTTTGGCCATTGGCTCAGCTGTGACCATGTGATGTTCAACGTCACATATGTGCATATGGTAAGACATCACTCATTTTTATCGTTATGTATCTCTAAAATGTGCCACTAAAATGACATTAAATTTTTTAAAAATTAACAACTTAATATAAATTTTATCTTGAAAATTAAGAAAACTATGAGAAATCTTCGCTATCTTGCAAACACTGGCAGAACAAGTTACTCACAGTCCAAGGTTATACCGCATGTACCTGACACATACTTTTATGTGGGAAATCAAGCATCACAGAAGTGCCTGTTTTTAAGATCAAATAAGATCCCAAATATGTAAAACAACTTTACATATAATATGTGTTTTGTTTTTCAGGCCACTGAGTTCTGTAAGAACAGTGATTTTGGAGTGATTTTCTGGCTCACATAATTCTGATATTTTAGAAAATGTCATTCTGCTCTGATAGCAGAATTTAGCACTGATAGAAAAGAGAGGATTTTTAAATGATTTTATGCTATCAGATTTTCAACCAAATGCATATTTACAGATCTATTATTGCTTCATTAAATGTTTATATAAAAATGTTTCTATCTACCATCCAGAACAATTGAGATGTGCTAAATTTATCTTTTTTTTTTTTTTTCTTGAAATGAACAGCAGCTGTATTACTTGTACTAATGGGATTACAGTATTGGACTAGCTTATAACCCAGATGAACAGTAAAAATCACCCAACATTCTCATAAAATCAGCAGACAATTACATGTTATGGTTGTTTTTTCCTTCACACGTGCATTTTTAAGGATCCGAGAGTTTCTGACAGGTTGTATTATAGGAATATTATTTGAGTTTATCCAAGTAATCTGGAGTTTTTCTTAGGTTTTCAGGTGAACGATTAATTAAGATTGGTATTTTGGCAAAGAAAGACAATGTCAAACATTAAAGAGTCAAAACAGATCTTGTTCTGTAACTATTGACCAAAAGAATTCAGCTCCAGGTGACTGAGTGTTTTAAAACAGATTGAGAGAGGCAGTATAAGCAGAAGCTCAATAACGTCAGAGAAGTGACAAATTAGTTGGTCATTCGGCATAAATACCATTCGGCCTGCTCTCTGCTAGCTGGCCATTATGAAATTAGGATTCTATCCTCCCACAGAGACTTGGAGACAGAGGCCTTGTCTTTTTCTGATGATTACATTTCAAAGGAACGACTCTCAGTTGCTTGAGAAAGACACTCCAGATTTGAAGGAGATGCACATACATCTCACAGGGACAAAAGAAGAAGTCCTAATTGTAAGTCCTTTTTCATAAATGATCTAGGAAAGGGAGGTCAGGGGCCTATTTCCAGGCGTTAGCTAAAACAAGCAGTAAATTCTCCTGGCAGCATTGAGCTTTCCAGGCAGGCCTTGTGATGGCAAGGAGAAAGGTCATCCTGAGGACACAGCTCATGCTTCTAGAAGCCATGGTGGCGTTTGGCCCTCTTTTAGGACAGAGGTATGGATGAAGTTGCTGTGTGGCCAACAATTCTGCAGTTGTTAGACTCAATTAATGGAGTGTTATCTACATGATTCCACTTTCCATGGAGGACCATAAGCAAAAGTAACTATTTTTGATTTTTAGTAAAATGAAGCTTTGTTTCCTTAACATGTTCCCATTAAGATATACATATAATATGTTCCTATTATTGAGTATAGAATTCAATTTTTTGAAACAAAAGCACTAAAGTCAATAAAATCAGTTAGTATAAAGTTTTCTTACAGAAACTATGCGCTTCCTTAAAATTCTTTGTTACGTTGTCTCAACAATTAATTAAGATTTTCCCACAAATCACTGTCTCGTCTTTCTTCCTTTCATTCCAGTGGAGTCCATTACATCTTACAAATTAGTTAGCTCGTGAACAAGTGAACTGAAATAAATGTGGTTTGACTCACTACTTCTCTTTCATTAGGCTAACATGTATTAGATTACTTTTATTAATCCAAGTGTATAGAACTAAAGAGAGAAAAGATTTCTCTTTAAAATGCTTGTAAAATTAAGAACAAATTTGAGGTAATCATCACATTATTATTCAAAATATTGATGCGAATATTGAAGTCATCTTTTCAAAAAATGTGTAGTAACATATATTGCAAGGACGCATAGTTAAACTCCAGTTGTTGGTTTTATGTTTGGATTCATATTGATAAATGACACCTAAGTCAAACCTTTCTAATTAGCAGAAATAATTTTTGCATGCTAATTTAATTGCTGCAATAAATGGCTATTTTAAGACAAATTTGAACGTATTTATATATAATTAGGAACAAGTAATCCTTGGAAAGAGCAAAAGATAAACATTTTACAGTTTAAAAAAACTGATTACCTATTGTATTCAGACAGCAAAAAACTAGTGAAATGAAAGTTAATTAAATAAAGCTGATTTTAAACAAATTAGTAAAATATTTCTGCCTATCTGGTAGTTCTCTTTTATTATGATGCTGTTGAATTATATCAGAAGAGTATAATAGGGAGTTTCTAGACTACTTGTTTGAGATGAGCTCTGATATTCATAGGTCGTTTATTTTGCTTTGAATTCCTTTGTGTATGTAACTGCTTAAATTTTTATAATGAAATACATGTTTTTAAATTCAACTTTTTTTATTAGTGAATATGTCTCTTAAAACAGTGTCTACTGACAATGTAAAATTTATAGTCGTGGAATTTTTTTAAGTTCATATAATTATACAGTAACATATTTGTACTTGCACTGATTTTTATACTGTTATACCATGTTCACCTATCCATATGAATATTAATATTATTGTTCTTTTTGCTTTGCAAAATTGATACTTTATTTCATGCTACATATATGTTTACTCTTCAACTTTATCAACACAGTAATGAATCACAGTAAATTAGAAAATCTCTATCCATCATTTGTGTATTAGGAATGTGTTATTCTACGGCAAAGATGTGTTTGACTTATTCAACCATTTTCCCATGATTAGAAATTTAACTTTTTTTTTCCTGTTAAGATTAATGTTGTAAATATCCTCATACATACTACTTGTGAACTATGTTTCTTTCCTGAGTTTATATTTATTGCTAGCTAGATTGCTCTACAGATTATTGCAATTCTTTGCAACCCTAATAATATTAAATGAAGGTGCCTGTTTCCCTAAATGCCTGACAGAAATCGATTTTATAACTTATTTTAAACTTAGCCTTTCAAAAGGAACTGGCAGTATGTTGTTATCTTGTAATCATCGCAAGGATGGGATGCCTTTCCTCAAGCGCCACAAGGGTAATGACAGACACTCTTGTAAAAGAAGGTTAACAAGAGAAAACCATAAAAATGCATTTAGTCAAAGTTTTAAGACACAAGAGCCAGCAAAAGTGACAGAGGGAAAATTGGGCCAAAGTATCTTTACATTAAGTCTTGATAAAGACTGTGTGGCTGTCTAGACGCACAGCTGGGTGAGAGGGTCAGCTCTAATGGTGGTGAGCCAATGTGGAAATCTAGAGACACCTCTGAAGATTATTTTGGCTTCTGCTGTAGCATTTCTTTCTCCTATGGTAAATATATCATTATTTTTACCATTCTCAAGTTCTCTATAATACTCAAACCATTCCAAGAGTATAAAATTGATTCTTAGCAAGGTTCATTAATTTAAAATTTTTTCATTTATCATTTGAAGAGCATTAAGGTAACTATTATTTATTGAAATATTATATTATGAAGATACTCTTAAGTATATCCATGTTTGAAGAATTACGAAATTGTCCAAAGTTTTTGTCATTTAAGTTCATAATGAGACTTCAGTGGTACCTCAGTTCATGAATCCTTTTGTTTACAGTTTAGTTCACAAACAGAAGAGTTTGCCACAGTTTTGTTTTTGTTTGCAAACTCTGCGTCAAGTGAGGAACACGACGGTGGCCATCTTTCCCGCTGAGGCCATCTTTTCCAGAGTCATAGAACAAGTTATGTTCGTGAACCAAGGTACCACTGTATTTTATTATCCTTTCTTTCCTGGTTCAATAATACTTGAAACGATTTGAAATACATAAAGGTATTCTTTAAAAATTTAACTAAATTTTATGGACTTAGGCAAGCAGGTGTATTATAGAAAAAAAAATACTCTGATAAGTTTAATAAGCGTGTTGGATGATGAAGAAGCAATGTGTCCAATTTTAAATATCATGGTAATTAAGCTTTCCGTTTATAGCTTTAAAACTCAAAAACGTTGAGGTTATTATAATTATAATGAAATATTGAATGCAATTATATGAACTTTAATAATTGATATCAATGTATTCTCTTTGTAACTATGGAACGTTGGGAAAAAAAGTAATTAGAAGAAGGAAAGGGTTTATACAGGGAGGCTAGTAATTTTCAAAATATATAGATGGAATAAAATTTCTGGGCAGTTATTATTTGACCTTGAACAATAAAAATGAGGACATTATTTTATGCTGATTTCTGTTCTTTGAGAAAAAAATAACTTAAGCTATTTGGAAGGTTTATTAACACAGTTTAATAGCTTACGGTGATAAAATTTTAATCCTCCACAACCCTCTCCCTCAAATCATGACTATTGTTTTATGAGTGGAGCCTTCAAAATAAGAAAAATTATTTAGTAACAAGAGGTATTTCGAAAAAGGATTCAGTGTATTTGTATATAATGGTACCTTTGTTCCTTTTCCTGGTTAAGGTACAAACTCACTCCCTTAGTTTATATATAAACTTCTTCCAACAATATGTTGACTCAGAGTCCAAGTTAATGAGAAAATGAAGCAGTAGTCATTGTGGAAACTTGTATGAAAATATATAGTATTTGTCTTTATTTCATTATTTTTTGCAAATAAAAATATTCTTCAGACTTGAGTAGGATTCAAGAAATCATAATCATTATTGTAAGTTCAAGAAAATTAGTAATGGCCAGTGAAAGACAATTGAATTAATCTTTATAATGAAGATAAAGATTTTCTATTAGCAGTGATGCCATTTATAGATGAATACAAAAATAATAGTCATGAATATGATAAATATGTGCATCTAGTAAGATATGTGTATAGGACAATACCCTTTTTATATATCTTAAATATATTATTTACCAATATAATTTTAATGATATAGTTATCTTTTCTCTTTCTCTATCTTAACTTCTACATGCACCTCTTTGATTTTAATAAGAGCATAATGTTTTATCCAATGGAGATAATATGATTTGAGTAGTGCCTTCAGATGGATATTTCGACTGTTTTACTATTTTTTTTTTCTTGACATTCCAAACAATGTTCCCATGGACTGCCTTACATGCATATCTTTGAATTTCTATGTAAAAATTTTTGCATGACAAACTAATAAAGAATATCGATGGCAAATTGTTGCTTTTACTTACAAAGAACATTTTTATGTGTGCGAAGTTGAGGATTTCATGCAGAATGCCTTATTTTTAAAGTTTTTAAAATATCATTATATTCTCTTGGTTTTAAAAGTTAGGGATGGCAGCAAGAATGTAGCCATACCAACATAACTGAGAAATAAGTGTACTCTTCTTTATGCACAGGTCATTCTGTAAGAGAAGATTAAACTTTAGAATATTGTACATTGATTTCCACAGTGGTTGGACCAGCCTACATTCCCACCAACAGTGGAAGAGGGTTCCTTTTTCCCCAGAGCCCCGCCAGCATTTGTTATTGGTTGATTTGTTGATAATGGCTGTTCTTTCTGGAGCAAGATGGAATCTTAGCATTGTTTTGATTTGCATCACTGGAATTATCAGTGATGTTGAACACTTTTCCATAGGTTTACTTGCCCTTTTTATTTCTTCATCTGAGAAATGTTTATCAATTTCAGATGCCCATTTTTGGATTGGGTCTTTAAATTGGAGGGGTTTTATTTATTTATTTATTTATTTATTTATTTATTTATTTATTTTAAGTTCTTTGTATATTCTAGATGTTAGACCTTTGTCTGAGGGACAGCTGACAAAATTTTTTCCCCACTCTGTGGGTTTTCATCCCACTCTATTGGTGATTCATTTTGCTATACAAAAGCATTTTAATAGGATGTGATCTCAAGCACTGATTCTTTGGATTATTTCCCATGTAGACTGGGCTCTGTGAAATTTTTTTCCTACACCTAGACCCAGATATTCCTCTGCTTGGTATCTTCCCAGAAGAATTAAAAACATCATACCACAGTGATATATGCACAACCATGTTTATAGGGGGATATAATGTGATTTTATAGATACACTTTATAGACAGATATCTATTTGCTTAAGATATCTTATTATGCAAAGAGTGTGACTAATGGCCAATAAATCATATATTAACTTTTCTTGTTCCTGTTTTATATTAATCTAGATTTTTTTTGGGGGGGGTTGCTGGGGATCGAACTCAGGGCCTTGCGCTTGCAAGGCAAGCACTCTAACCACTGAGCTAAATCCCCATCCCTTAATCTAGATTTTCAATAATGAGTTGTTCACTTTTTATTAACTAATGATGTGTATAGTACATCAGTTTATTAAAATATGAACACTTATTTTGATGATTTTTTGTTCCTTAATAATGAAATACGATATTTATATTAATTGTATTTCATTAAACTTGGAAAATGAAATGTATTGCAAGTTTACTATTCAATAGGAATCTAAAGCATTGGGGAAATAAATCATTGTCTGTGCTTAAAAATACTTAAGTGGCTCACAACATAAATAGAACTATTTTTTCAATACAAAGATATCGCTAGATTAAATGACACCGGAATTATGAGTTACAAAGGAAAATTCTACATTTTTCCTTAGACTAAAAATGACCACAAAGCACTACTATTTCTATACTTAGTATTCAGTGCTATTTTACCCATAAGCTTTAGATTACTATTTAGATACAGAAATGATATTCCTCTTTTTTGCTTCCTCATAAACATCACAGTACATAATATATAACTGTTACTCAACAATCAATCAAAAAATTAAACAGAAGGAATAAATAAGCATTACTATTGGTTCTCAGCTTGTTTATTACTCGAGATTTTGATTGCATTTGAACCATATGACTGTTGGTGTGGGATCCTTTTATTTACCTATATGAACAAAATTTCTTTGCTCTACATAGATAAAAAGTACATCTAGAGAGATTAAAAAAAAACGGATGCAAGACAGAGTTTGGGGTCAGCTTTGTGTGCTCTATTTTCACAAAATTTAAATATGCTGCCATATATCTGCATTTGTGTACACTGCATGAAGATTTTTAAATCGATGGCATGCATTATCCAAAATTACAAGTTTAAAATAAATTTTATCACATGATTTAATTTTTCCTTTAAAACTTTCAGGGTAATTTGCATAACTTTGTACGAATTTACTCAACTAATATCAATGCTTTCTATTTGTTATGAATATTATTGCTTGTTAGTTACGATATTTTATTGGCTTATTTAAAAAGTGTGTGTGTGTATAACAAGTCTCATTTTTTCTAGTTGTCTGTAAACATCTAATGCTCTTATTTTTTATTTTGAAAATGAGACAAACATAACTATTAATAAAATCTGCCCATTACTTTTAGTTTAAATTGACTAACCATGACCTTCACAATATTAACTTTATCTTTAGCCCTACCTACTATTTTTTATTTACTTCAAGTATAACAGTTTCCAGATCCAAAGATTCTATTTGTATCATTTTTGAAGTCTTACATGGTTCTATTTAAGTTTTGAACACCCAGAATACCATCTAACACCATGTATGCTCTTGTCTACTAATTCCAACACCCCTGTCAGTTGTGCGTCCGTTTTATTTGGTTGGCTTTTCTCCTCATTGTGGGTCAATTTTCCTGCATCTTTAAATACCTGATAACTTTCTCCTCTTGGATGCTACGCATTGCTGATTTTGTCTTGTTTGTGATGAATTATTTTAGATCCCAATATTCTGAAATTTTGTGTCTGAGTATGCTGTTGAGTTACTTGCAAATAGCCCATTCCACTGCTTACTTTTAAGATTTGGTAGAAACAACAGTGGTGTTTAATCTCAGGCTATGTATTTGCCATTACAGTGAGAAGACTTTTCTGTATCCTCCACTCAGTGCTTCTTGAATTACCAGCTTTCTCATGTGGTTGGTGAGAACAGATGTTGTCCCCAGCCAAGTGCTTTTGTTTACTCCTTTTGACTGTGCCTTTCAGTAGGCATGGGAAACCTGTTGTGATCAATATGGATATGAAAGATGAATGGAAAACTTATGTAGATCTTGAATACCACTGTCTACATATTTTATCTTTGGTTTATCTGTTGAGCGGGACCATCTATCTGATTCCCACAACTCCATTTCGGCCACACGACCCATCTCTCTCAGCAAGTCTTAATGAGAATTAGTTTAATATTTATACGTAACTTGCTCCATTAGATTGCAAGTCATTTAAAAACACGGCTTTTGTCTCATGCGTCTTCTGAATCCCAGAAGTTAAAAAATAACATCTTCCATGTATATATTTATTTGAATGGAGCAAGGAATATTTCAATTTGTAATTTAGTCTGTTTATTCTCATCAACAGCTTTTGTATGCAATTATTTATTCAATTCAGGTAATGTTTTCTAAAGCAATATTAAACACTAGTCTATGAAACCCAACACCATAGTACCCAAACTACAGACTAGAGACTGTGCAATACATCTGGAAGATAATACACAGATCAGGAGTAAATATAATTCCAACAAAATTTGAGGATGACCCAGGAGAATTCTAAGTCATTTTCCTGTGTGAGGTTACAGTCTGCTCAGAGAGTTAAACATATAATTTTAAATCACATGGACCCATTCTTTTAACTTATAATTAAGAAACAACAGATGTCTAACAATTGTGATCTCAGGAGAAAAAGAAGAATATAGAAATCTAAGATTTCTCTATTTTCTTGTTTTCAGCTAATTTACTTTAAATTGCATAAAACCTCTTTGGGAAGCTATTTAGTGAGGGAAGCACAACTCACACCAGAGAATTAGCATTTA
Organism: Hystrix cristata; assembly: GCA_004026905.1. Lineage (NCBI taxonomy): Eukaryota > Metazoa > Chordata > Mammalia > Rodentia > Hystricidae > Hystrix > Hystrix cristata. The sequence continues at coordinate 51,203 of PVJO010006324.1, read as the reverse complement.
ACTAGAAGAAGAGTTTAAATGGCCAAATGCATTTTTCTTCTGATATTAGTAATATAATTCTACTAGATAAAAGAAAAAATACAAATAAGTCTGAAAGAAAAGTAATAACTAGTAACACTGCCATTTAGGAATAACCATTAAGAATAAGTGAAAATACACATCCGTAGAATGTCAAGCTTGTCATTTAATATAGGACAATTTTGAGAGTGACCTTAATAATTATACTAGGGAAACAAATATAGACCAAAATTATTTAGAGTAAGATAAGATGTGTGTTCTTTCTAGTTATATGCTTTCTATGGCTTATACAGATCATAGAAAATATGCAATCTTGTGCACATGTTCTACTTTAACAATGCTATCATATTTTATAATACTGCATTAAAATGTACCTGGATTTATTGTAAAAATCATTATGAAGTATTAATACAATTTCTATTTTATGCAATTACAACTAGCATTGCAATACAAATCATTTCATTGTGTTTTATTTGTTCATACAACTGGTTATTTCCTGCAAATATATTCCTAAGAGACATTAGTACTGGGACAAAATTATGTTCATTTTTGTTAACTATGATACTTCGACCAAAGTGATCTTCAAAGGAGATGTCAGGTTATCATTTCCAGAACAGTATATGAACATTTAGCACCAATAAACATTGAATAATACGTATGATCACTTTGCTTAGTTATGACAATATAATCATTTTCATTGTATTATTTTTAATTTTTAATTTATAAAAATACTGGATTAAAATTAATCCCCCAGCCTATTGTATTTCTTTGTAATTTTTACTGCATTTACTGCATCCAATATTTGGGGATCCAATCATTTATTTTTAAGTATCTGTATTCGAAATGTAATTTTTGTTACACTGACTGGTCTGTGTGTGTGTGTGTGTGTGTGTGTGTGTGTGTGTACATGGCTAGAGACAAAAGAAAGAAGATAGAGCTAGGGAGAAAGAAAAATGGTGTGAAACAACTCAGCTTTAACAATATCTGGTCAGAAATAGGGCAGAGGGATTATCCAAGAGACAGTATTCACATAGTTACTGTCACAAACCTTGGAAAATCTTCCCTTTTCTGCAGCCTTCATAAAAGCATATTCCCCCAATCTTCAGACAGTAAGCATAGAATTCTTTTGATCACATGAGTTTGGAAATGCATAAATAGGGAGTAAAAATATAAAAACAGAAATATATCTCAATTTTCAATGAAATCAGCTCCAAATAAGATTAAATTACAATCGCTTGGACAAAATTGTCCAACTATATGGAAAAATGGCCTTTATGCTGCTGAATTAAGTTAAGATAAAAGCATTTATGTGCATAGAGTCAGAAAATCTGGTCAATACGAATATGATATGTTCTCTGTTTTAGTACAATTTAGAGAAGCTTAGAGTGTTTCCACGTGTTTAATGAAGAAAGACATGGGCTATTTGATGTCATACTTTTTTAACAGAAAGCCCCCCATTACCAATTAGAAATAAAATGGCCCTATTCTGGTATCTGTGTAGAATTCATGCCTATAAAACATGATTAAATATTTGAATGGAGTTGTTGAATCTTACGAATGAAGGGGCTAATGATAGTTCAAAAATTACTTTTATTGTTTATAATTTAAAGAGGTGCCTAAAGTTTCACTTTGTTCATTTGTTCGTTTTGACCCCTTTGTTTTCCAGCTTGTAACTATATTCTTGGTGTATATATTCCAAAAATCCCCTATAACTTCAGTTGTTTCAAATATGGCTTTATAATATATTTATATATTTATTCTTTGTGCTTCCATGGAAAGATTGAAGAGCTACCTACAGAGAAGCTGTGTTTCTTCCGTGGTGGTTTGGAAAAAGGAGAAATAGAAACAGCAGTTTTACCCTTTAGAGTCATGTTCATCCTCTTTGGCCACCACTTATTTCTTGGTCATCAGCTATTCTGGTGACGAGGAGGATCAGATGGTATGTCTCTATCATTCTGGTAAGGGGAAAGCAGTAGACATTCCCCCTTGCTGATAACAACCCGGTTTCTATTCTTGTTTCAAAATATCAATCTGCTTGTAATACTGCCTTTTGGTACTGAGGATTTGTGTGCCTTTGGTACTGGGGGTTGAACCCAGAGCCTTCACCCTAGGCTACATCTCCTAGCCTTTTCTTATTTTGAGAGGAGCCCTCCCTACATCACTAAATTGACCATGCTAGGGTAGAACTTGTGGTCTTCCTGCCTTAGTGTACCAGAGCGCAGGGAGTGATACTTGTTTCTATTCTCTATATTTGATTTCTATTCATAAATCAAAGCTTCTGGCATCTTTTTTACTTGGATTATGGAGTGTTAGAGTCTGCTTTGTAGAAAGTTATATTTCAATAGTTTTGCTATTGCATATATGGACGAGTATACATGTATATCTATGCAGTAATGATGTAAAAATACATGACCAAGATCTTAGTCTAAACAAAGTGGCAGCTATTATTTTATAATGGAAACTGAAGAGCAGAGACTGACACCTGGCTAGGTAGTTTGCAACAACAACAAAAAAATTCCCCTTGCTGTTTGGCTTTGCAGTTTATTTTCAGGACTCTGTTTTGTAACATGTTTCTAGACCTGAATTTGTTCTTTTCTCAAGTTATTATGATGTGGATTAGATAAGAAAATAAAAATAGAGTGCTTGCCACTACTAAAGATCTTATAAATACTGAAGTTGGGGAGGGGAAGTCAGGGAAACCCATGCTGTGGGTTATTGTTTTATTACGATGTTTGATTTCACATTAAGAGAAATGTAACATCATAAGGGTTCAGTGGAGATAGGGTGCAATCAGATTCGCATTTCAAAAATACCTTGACTAAAGATTAGAAAAGGCTTTGGAGAGGATAGGAATGGACGCAAGTAGATCGGTTTAGGAGGGTGAACAAACTACAGCTCATGAACTAAATTTCCTCGGTTTTGTTGAGTTTCATCAGTACATAAATACGGCCTCGGGGATTTACTTACATTTTTTCCCAACTGCTTCAGCACCACAGTCTTAGCTGCAACAGTGATCATATAGACAAGCCCAAAATATTTATAATCTGGCTCCTTACAAGGAAAGTTTGCAACTTGTGAGCTGGAGTCTTATTTTAATAGTGCACGCAATAAGATACAGTGATTGTTAGGTCGTGGTGGGAAATAAACCAATTCATGTGATATTTAAAAGGTACAGGAAGTGGACATGATGAATGGACTGAACATAGAGGATTAAAGGGATACAATGTCACGGTTAAATCCTAAATTACAGGGTTGTATCATTAAATATATTATTGTTGTGATTTGTATCTAGATGTCCCCTAAGAGTCTCATGAACTCATAAGCAGGACTTGGGGAAGTTGCCTGGATTATGGGGGCTCTAATCCGACTTGCTATTAGGAAGTGGGGTCTGATCGGGACTTTGTGGGCATGGCCTGGAAGCATCTATCTCCCTTCCCGGTTCTCCCTGGAGCCTTTCTGTGCTGGCCTACTGCCAAGCCATGAACAGCTTCCCACAGTCACGCACCTCTGCCTGGCAGTTCTGCATTGGAGCCAGATAACTATGGACTGAAAAAGAAACCAAACTAAACCTCTCCTTCCATATGTCACAGGTCTCAGCTATGGTGTCACATAATGAAAAAGTAACCTTGATGCAATTAAACTAAGTAGGCATCAAAATTGTTTTCAAAATATTGTATAAGTCAATGTTCTAGTAGTTATGCTTCAGAAAGAGGAGTCTACCTAGCTATGTTTTTATTATTTCATCCCCTGTCCAGCCACCATATATTGTATCTACTGAGAAAACAGAAAAAAGTGTCTGAGACATTGATCATAATGGGTCTAGGAGAATTTTCCAAATGTGTTTGTTTTCCATGTTTATTGTGACAATAAAATATTAGGAATATAATGCTCCCTTTGCTTCAAGTGGTCACAGAAGCAAGAAAATCAGGCAATTATGTTTTCGTTGTTGTTACTGCTTTTCTTTTGTCTGCAGAATATTTCTCTGTATTACTCTTTCCGCATGTCCTGAAGGAATTCTCCAGTGACACTGTTTTTATTAAATTGAATCTGATTACAAAGGAAGAAAATGACCAAAAAATAGTACTGTTGTGATTTCTAGTTTAATTCCTTGGTGGTCAGAGAACAAATTCTTTAAGGTGTCAGTCTTTTCAAAAGTGTTAAGATGTATTTTAAGGTTCTCACTCTATGTTAGTGAACATTGTGTGTGCTGCTGAAAAGAAGATGCTCTGCACTGGCCCGTGACTCTTGCACAAATACTGACTAGGTTGCCTCTTTCATATTCTGAGTGAATTTTCTTATAAGTTATTGTATCAATTACCAAATAAGAAATTTAAAAAAAAAGTTTGGTAGAATCTTTGTCTATTTCCCCTTAAGTTTGCCAGTTTTGCTTTATATATTTTGGTTGTGCCAAATCTAGGAGTTGTATGTCTTCCTGAGTACCATTTTTAGCATTATGAAATGTTATTTCTAGTAATACATGCCTCTTGAGGTCTACAATGTCTAACATTAATATAGGCACAACAGCATTCTGATGCTGCGTTTTTGATGACATATTGATTCTCATCATTTTATTTGAACATAATCATTTGTCATCATATTAAAATATTTCTCTCGCAGAGACCATATGACTACACATTTCTCTGCAGTTTGATTTGAATATTTAATCCCTTTGTATATAATGAAATTAATAATATCTGCGTTCAGTTCTCTTATTCTGCTACTTGTTTTTTTTTTCTTGTCTTATCTGATTGTTTTCTCTCCCATTCCTGCCTTATTTTACCTTAATTGAATATTCTTTGTGTACACTTTTAATTCTTCTAATTGCTTTTCAACTGTATCTCTTTTTATTGTATTATTTAAGCAGTTGCTTTGGAGCTTATGCTATATACTTTTAATACATCAGAATCTATTTAGAGTCATTATGGTTCTATTTCATGTAAATTACATAAGTATAATTCTATGTGCTATTCCTGGACTTCACAGTATGATTGTCATACATTTTACTTGTACAGTCACAAAAAAAAAACTAGGAAAATATAATTATTTTTGCTCTACATAGTCATTTAACTGGTGTATTTGTTTCTCACTTTCTATTGCTTCTTTCAAAATTTCTGTTGGTTTGTTTTTGGCTTTCATCAGTTTGACAGTGGTGGGCATTGGTGTGTTTCTCTTTTTATTTATGTTTACTGAGGTTCACTGACTTACTTCTGTAAGTTCATGGTTTTTAACCAAATTTATCACAACTTCAGAAATATATCTCCAAATGTTATTTCAACTTATTCTCCTTTTTGAAAAATACAGTTACTTAGCTGTCAGTCTGATTGATGTTTTCCTAGAAGTCTTTAAGATGTGTTTATTTTTACTCAAACATTTTTCTCTCTGTTTCTTCATTTGATATAATGTAAAACTATATTCTGCTATGTCTATTTTATTCTTTGGAATATCTAGTACACTTTTCATTTCACATTTTACATTTGTATTTCTATAATTATAATTTTTCAGTTTCTGTTTCTCTGATGAGTTGAAGAATGTCAGTTTACACGTTATCTTTTTCTTTATAGTCCTTAAACATTTATCACAACCCTTTGAAAGCCTCTGCCTGCTAATTCCAAAGTGTTTATCATCCTTAGTTCAGTTCATATTGAAGAACATCAGCAATCCGTTATATGCCCCACTTTCCTCTGTATAGATCATATTTTCTTTTCCTTCACATATCAAGTAACTTTTATCTCATGGTAGACATTGTGATTAGTATCTGTGTGGAATCATAGTTATATTCCTTTTCTGGCACCGACTTTTGTGTAAAATAACTGGCAGCTCACTTTGATTCTCTTGGGGCAGGTATTCTTAGATATGTGTCTTTATCACTTTCTTGTTTCCGGGCCAAAATACCTGATGCCCATTGCTTAAAGGAGGAGAGGTTTATTATGGTTCACTGCTTTTTAGGGTGTAGTCCACAATTGGCTTTATCCAAAGCAGAAATGGCACGGTGGAAGGGTCCAGGGGAGTAAAGCTGCTCACATGATGGCAGCCAGGAAGCAAAGAGCCAGGAACAAGCATACACAACACCAGCTCGCACTCCCATTGACCTACCTCCAACGAGCCCAACAGCAGATTTGCCTACTGAATTCGTAAATGACTAAAGCACACTCATGATCAAATGGCCTTCAAAAGCCACACTGCTGGATATATGCAACTTTGGGGGAAAATTTTAAATGTAAACCATTACAATAGGCCTGGTCTATTTTTGTTTTGTCCTCACTTCTTGGGCGAGGTTTTCAATATTAAGATATGACTTTTTTTTTTCCATCTAAATTGAATTTTTAAGGTGGTTGATATTTATGTACCTTAGCAGGCCTTCAAATATAAGGTCCCCCATTCTGTGTAATCTCTGATGTATCTGTGCTGCATTTCACAGTGTAGCTGTGCTCTGCAAGGACTCAGTCTTGCACATAAAGCTGAGACCTTCACCATAGACTCTTGTGAATAGACCAGTGTGAATCTTCGTGTAGGCTCATAGGAATCCTCTCTGTTCACTTTTCTTTGTGGGCCCCCAGACCCCAAAACTCCAGCCTCTTTAGAAGCACTCGTGCTTTTTGGGTCTGCTGTAATACTGTATGTGCTTCCAGATTGTTGGATAAATCATCACACTTTCTTCATACATTTCCCATTTCTTAGAAGTCACACTCAAGGTCTACTTATTTCTCCTGTGTGTTTTAATTGTTGAAACTGTTATATTTTTTCAGTTCCGTAATTTCTACTGTTACAAATCAAGTTTGATACTAGATATTGTGTCACGTCAAAATGGAAATACAATAATTTGCAAAAGTTTGATTCATCTAAAGAGATTTGTCAACTCATGTTCTCTTTTAGATTACGTTTTTCTTCACGTATCTTACATTGTATTCTAAGTCCTAAAACTGGCTTCCTTTTTATTCTTTCAGCTTTTATTTCAAGTTAGTTTTAGAGAAGCTGCAAAAATGGGACATAAGATCCTCTTATACCTTATAGGTTTCCTTAAGATGGACACTTTAGTGTAATTACCACATAGAGAGTATCAACTCATGCAATATGTTTATGGTCTGGGCAGAAAAAAATACACCAGCTGTATGTATGAAAATACTACACTTTTAGATACTATATCTTATATCAATATTTTCTGTTAGAATTCTCCGAGGTTGGTTAGAGCAGCGTGGAAAAAGTTCATTAAGGAAATAGAGGCTGCAAATCAAATTTTGCCCCTGTTAGGCTTTGTCTGCTGCAGAGGCAATCTGGTAATAAACAAAAATGGTAGCAGAGAGAGGTCTTTAACATATTTTAGTTAGGTTTAAGTATTCCACTTGTACTTAAAATATAATGTTAGTTACTCTAAGTATGTGCCATTTTCATAAAGGCTCTAATTTTCAGGAGAAGAAAATCAGTCTTGCAAAATGACATTCCATGGAAACCTATTGCTTGAACTGGTCTGTTTAGTTGTAGTAAGAGGAAGTCTCCAGCTGATCCCTTTGATTTCCCAGGCTGGTTTGTTTGATTACCCTCATATGGATAATGCAAAAACCATATGGGAGGAATTTACTTCTTTAGTATTTGCAACTAAAACCTGCTGGGATGCTCAGATCTTACAGCTTATAAACAAACAGGGAGAGAAGTCACACAATTCTTATTTCAGGGAAAGAAATGAACTTGGTATTACTCGAAATGAAAAGGAGGACTTTCAGACATTAGGGATCATTTAATGTTTTTATTCAAGATACTTGACTTTTCTAGTTGCTTTTCTTGTTTTAGTTTTGAATCTTTGTTTGTGGGCTTCCATATTACCTCCCCATTTATTCCCTTTTGTTTGGTACTTTTTCACAAAATTAATTCAACCTTGAAAATTATATGCTTATTTTTTCTTTATTCATTATATTCTATATAACCAATAATAAACAGCAGTATAGTATCCCAGTCCCAAATAGCAGTCTTGCATCTATTTGCATAGCAATTTATAAATTTAATTGCATATCTCTACTGTATGCAACACGGAGTCACTGATTTTAATGATTCTGTGATGAACAAGACATAAATATCATTTGTTATCTTGAATCTATGGGAGACAGTTTCTTTCACTGTGATTTAGGTAGAAATGAATTCTATGAAAAATACAGAGCAGATTAAAAGGAATATATAATAAATAGGTCCACTATTCTCTTATAACCACTAGACATCCAACTGTTCAATTCAATTTTGACACTAGCTGCCTAGAATTAACACAGACCTCACAGGATAAAAGCACTATTCCAAAAATGTCCTCTCTTTAGATGCCAGTTATAATTCCTGGGCCACTGATACTTCTGACAGGCCAGCTATAATCATGGGGTCCCTGCAACTTGCCTTTCAACTTATAGGAATAATTGCTGGAGGTATTGGCAGAACACTTATATTTAGTGGTTTTTTATATGGGGTAAAACTGTATACAGGCAAATAGAGGATTTGTATAGGGCAAGGTGTGTGTGTGTGTGTGTGTGTGTGTGTGTGTGTGTGTGTGTGTGGTGGGGACAAATCTCTACTACAATCACTCCACTCCTGAAGGTGTCTTAACCCTGGCGTTTAGGGCGCTTTTGGAGTTTCCGCTTTGAAAGCATAGTTTCTTAAATGAATGGCTGTTGGTAATTGAGCTGACCATCTAGGCTGTGCTTCTCCCTTTTCTGAGGCAGATGTGGGATTGGAAATTTCTTAACCTCTAAACACGACTTGGTCTTTCTGGCCACCATCCCCTACTCAGAACCTATCTAGATCTCATTAGCACTTCTATCACTTGGGACACATCAAGGATTTCAGGGCTTCTGTGTGTAGAACTAGTAATAAGGGGCAAGATTAAATTGCACATTCTTTATTTTAACACAGTATGCTTACAGATGATTCTCCCTCCCCACCCAGCAAAGTCCTTTCACACAGGATTACATTGGACTAGATGCTGGAGTAAATGAAGGGGTTAAAATATGTGTGTATCTTCATATAGTGCTTTCAAAGAACGTGAACAAGAAGAGCCATGACATATCTGACAAGAACAGGGGAGAGCTGGCCAGTGACAGATGAGTGCCTCACACCGTGAAGGGTGCAGAGCACGTTTAGCCTTGTGGATTATGGTACGAGGGTGAGTGACTACAGATATTTAAGGAAAAGAATGGTTAGTTTGGATAAACATTCTGAAAAGCTCACTCTAGCTGCTCTGTGGAAATAAGCTGTGGGGACACAGGAGCAGAAGCTGTGAAACCATTCCGTTTTTTGTATTTAAAATATAGACATAGACTTGGTGCTTTGGGAATATTGAGGAGCGAAGATAAAAGAGCTGAAATGACCATTCCTCTGGGAAGTCTTCTCTGAATTATTATTCCGGGTTAAGTGCATTCTTTTCTGGAGTCACAGAACATCATTTTTAAATGTCATCTAAAATAGAAACTACCACATTTTTATCATTATTTGATTATATATCTACAAGCCTTATTAGTAGATTATAAATCTCTAGAGAAATAAGTTGGAGTTTGGACATTTTTCTGCCTAGCGCTTACTATACTGTAGATAATCAATATATTTTTGAATTGTGACTGCACTCAGACCTTTAAATGTTTCTTTTGAGATTTAACTGTGCAGTTTTTCATACTACTCATTTTACTATTATATTTTCCATAAAGAACACATTTTTAAAGAAAATTAGACCTATGTCTTATAGCACGCATCTTGAAATATATATTATTATATTTTTGAAATGATGTCCATTTCAACAATTTTATAATCTTTATATTCAACTTTTCTTTCCTTTTGATGTTAATACAGCATATTGTAGCACATTGAAATGAAATCTCCATTATACATCATATGGATGGTGATCTTGTCCAGCACTCAACAGCTTGGAAAAATTTAAGGAAGAAAAGTAACATATTCTGTTCACATGTGTTACCCTGTTAGTTCTTGCTAAGAAATAAGAAAACAAATTTAAATAAGAGATCATGCATAGTCAATAAAGAATCCCAAACCAAGCAAATATTATTCTGTTCTTTTGTTTTACAATTCCATGAAACTGTAGGGTTTTTTCCTTTTTATGTTGTAAAGTATGCAGTACTATTTAATCTTCCTATAAATATTAGTAAAACAAATAGAAATAGTTGTACTAAATAACAAAATAGGTGATTATAGATTGCAAGTTATTTCTCAGTTGCTTATGTAAGTATATATTGATATTCATATTTAATGTAACTCATTTTAATTTTCTCCATTTATATTTCTCATTTATCCCTAAGCAATAAAAACAAGAAGAAATAAACCATCCATATAAAATTGTACATTCAAGTAGTTTCTTAAATTGTTATTAGTAATAATCACAAACATGGTTTTAAATGTTAAAGGTTTTTTAATGAAAAAAGAGGTTAACTAAGTTTACAGTTTTTAAAATTTGTATTATTACTTGTTTGCTTACCTTCCTTGTGTAAAGTTGACCCTGTACATTACACATTTTAATTCTTCTTTGCATTCCTTTTCCCTCCTGCCTTCCCCACCCCTTCACCTCTTGATGCCCTGCCCATTTGAGAAAGCTCTAACTCTTTAACTTCCTATTATCTCTTTATCATTATTATTATTAATTATCATCATCATCATTTATTATTGGTGCTGGTACTATGGATTGAAATGAGACCTCTGGACTAATCTACATTCCAAATCCTTTTTGTGTCTTACTTTGAGATAGCATAGCTGAATTGCTCAGTCTGGGCCCTTAATGGAGCTTTCCTTGCTTCAGTTTCTCAGAGTGGCAACTTCTATTTTGAAATATTGTTATGTTGTAAAATGTACAACAAGATATTTGCCAAAGTTAAACTGAATTTTCCTTTTTAAAAATACATAAAAAAGGGGCTGGGGATTTAGCTCAGTGGTTAGAGTGCTTGCCTTGCAAACACGAGGCCCTGAGTTCGGGCCCCAGCACCAAAAAAAAAAAAAAAAAAAAAAAAAAAAAAAAAAAAAAAAAAAAAAAAAAAAAAAAAAAAAAAAAAAAAAAAAAGACATATATAACATTCTCAATATCTGCCACATTTATGAACTTATTTTGTTTTTGAAATCAGCAATGTTGTATATTTAGCATGCCTGGGATTAATTTTAAGAAACTAGATAAAAATATATCATCAGAACATTTAAAATATTGTCAAATTGTTTATAGATAGAAGCATTTCAGAATAAAACCAGGCTTGGCTCTTTATATAGTTATATAGTTAAATAGCAGGTATATTTTCTGCCAGTGCACATAACTTTTTTTAACTCCTGGAGTATGGAACAAAACGGCATTTATAAATTTTTAAATACTAAAGATCTAAGACAGAATGTAAACTACTACTAATAAAGGAACTTTAGACCATTGAGCCTATTTACATAATTGATTCCCCTAGTTTTAACTCATTGATTGGCAGGAGTTATACTCTCCATTTAGACATCTGAATCCAGCTGGGTGAAAAATTTTACCTTTTCCTATAGCTTTGAGGAAGAAAATATCATTGTATACTTTCAAAATACATAATGGCCATTAGTCACATTCATCTGATGTTATTTTAAATTAAACAGAAGACATTAGATCCATTCTGTTTGATTATGTTTAGCAGAGAAACCTTTAGGCAAAATTATAAATTAAACTATTGCTTTCTTTGGAAGGACATTCATTTCTTGAGGCTCATCGACTTTGGTCTCATTTAGTTTTCATGCAGTGGGTCACTCAGTTGAAATCACATGGTTTGTTTTTGCATCAAGCTCTGCTGAGGTTTACCTCACAAGACTGAGAAATCAATGGTTATACAAGGTATTCAGCTTATTCTCTCCCCTGAGTCCAGAGAGCTTATATATTTGTACTTAGGGAAGCCTGCTGAGAAGGCCAGAGTAGTTACTTTGGCTTCAAAACAGTGTTAAGTATCCTTCTGAAGCAGCCCTTCCCTAGGGCTCAATTAGGATGATTCCTCCCCTCTGCCCAGAACTGCTTTTTAATCGCTTTGAAGTGGCTGTAATTATTTCTCTCTGACCACTGTTGGTCATGGATACACAAAGGTTATCAAGAGTCCCTCAGTATTTTCTCTTCAAACCTCTGTGTGGAGGGGTGGGGAAGAGGGGGAAAAACCAAGATACATCGTGTACAGGTACAAAATAACCATGATGAATGTGATCATTATGTATACATTGTACCAATACATGTTCTTGGTTAAAAAAAAAAAAAAAGTCAAGTGAAAGGCTGCAAGCCCTTTGTTTTCTATTCCATAAAAAGCTATAGCAGGAAACACAGAAGATACACAGGGTGTCCTGGACAATGAAGGGATAAAGTTGCACAAGCAGGATGTATAATCCCCTTTCTTAATCTCATATGAGGTTTAGCAAATATCCTTTAAAAAATACTTGTGCTTAAATTTTCCCCGACCTCACCATCAGAGGAATTAATAGATATAAATGACTTCCTTTTGATAAAAAATTTTAGTATAAATATGTATCTGTGTTGTTCTAGAAAACTATGTTCTTATACATAAAAATTCTATCTTTAATGTAACAACAAAATATAACTAACAGATACTTCTCTGTCTTTAAAAATATTCTTCAATTTCCTTCCACGTTTTCCTTTGCCATCCTACAATCTTGTTGATCTGTAATTCAACACAAAATTGTCATTTTGTTTAATGAAGAGAGTATACAACGGAAGTTAAATATATTCTGGTTTATACAGCAAGATAATACCTAAATTTTATTTTGGTTGTTTTTTTTAATGTATGAAGTAGAAATCTGCCCATAATCAAAATGAAAAAGGCTTAATTGCTGTTTCAGTTTAATTTTTTTTTAATTTTTAAATTCAATACTTTATAATATAGCTATATATTTTCGTTATACTATAAATACTTCACCAAATGAAGACAATCTAAATTAAAGATTTTATCATTTATAATTAAATTCATTACTGGTAGATATAATATCTACATAAAATTTTCCTTGCTTTCATTCTATCATCATGGCTCATAAAGGCTATTTGAAATTAGATGAAATGACTTGTCTGTCTCTAAATCTACTGGTTACCTTTCTGCCCTCTTCATTCTTGATTTACCAGGACATGACACACTTGATAATTCTGTCTTTTGAAACATTTCTTTTTCTGGCTTAAAAGACACCATGAATTCCTGGGTTTTTCTTCAAATCTTCTGACAGCTTCTGCATTCTGCTTCTTCTGCATTTTCTTTGATGGGAGTTGTCACATCTCCCCAAAACTCTAGCAACTGGAGAACTCTGAGGATTTATTCCTTGATTTTCACAATGATTATGGGATAATAAGCTCCCTCAGAATTTAGCGTCTTAATAAATATTTATTACTGCGTGAGCATCCCTGGGTTTTCTAGGTGTTTCTGCTAATACAGAGCAGGTTCTGATGATTTTAAGTGTTCACTCATACGTCTCTGTCTATCTGTAAGAATATTGCATACATGTCCAGTTCTTGCCAATTCATCATCTTCATACCTAATTTGCCATTATATCCACACTCTATTAAATACATTCCGTTTTTACTTCTTTTGCCTTAACTCGCTGGAGTTAAGCTAATGAATGAGTTAATTTATTCATTTTTAAACAATGGGAAAAGAATTTTTGTTCAAAGCTTCAGTCAAATTATACCAATCTTCTGAGCAAGACCTTTCAATACTGCTTTTTCAGGCAGTATCTTTCCAAGGAACTTTTCCACGCTTTTATTTGGTTGTTCACATCATTCTACATGACTTGGAAACTTTTCTCTATATCAAACGCATGTGGCATGGTGACTCCTTAGGACATTTGCCTTCCCTGGCTTCCTGTTTCTAATTCTGTTCTATGCTCACTGAGTACATAAGTTACTTCTTCACCTACTTGGGTTTTGTTCAGATTTTCCATTTTAAATGATACATTGACTGATAACCATATTCTAAATTGAATATCGCTCCTATTTCGAAAGTCTCTCTTCCAGACACTCCTTTTCCTTCCACTTGCTTTAACACAATCTACTTAACACAATTCAACATGTCACACACATACACACACAAACACAAACACGCAAACACGTTTACTTCCCAAATTATACAACAATTTATTTACAATAAGAAGTAAAGTTATTTGACCCCATTTTTAACCATTTCCTCCATTTCCATGAAAGTTCTTGGTACTTACTAGCACCAAATGTATTTGTTGACAAATATTACGGCTGAGAAAATAAAAATTTTCCTGGTAAATTTTATCAATAAATTAATTGGGAACACAAAGATAAAAAAGACATAATAAAAAATAGAGATAACTGGGAAATACGTACAGAATGCTGTCTAGTAAAAACAAAGGTTCTGGGATATACTATTAATTATATTAGTGGCAGCGAAAACTTATGAAAATGTATATACCAAATTCCTAAAAACTGTAATTATCTCCCCAGCTGTGCTGACAGAATTATTAGTAGTTGGGAGGGGTAAGTGACAAGAGTTAATTCCGTGTTTCATGCAGATTATTTGAAATTTCTCAAGATATAAATATATGAATTTAAACTAAAAATTCTAATCATTTCAGAGTTAGCTTTAGTGTAATTATTCATAATTATATACTGTACAATGAAGCAATCTCATTATATATAGAGACAGAAAATAAAAATGTAACATTAAACATGATGACCAATTAAAACAATTCAGATAATGCACTAAAAATGTTCATTTTATAAACTGAGCAAATTAAAACTAATTTCATTTTCTTCAGTGTACAGGCTCTTTGTGATTTTAGTGGTAGATTTCCAGCTGTAGTATTTCTCAGTAATACGCGAGTTTTACTTGCCAGAATTGTTGTGGTGTCCTTAATTCATTCAAGGGGTTCCTCTCTCGTCTAAAAATAAATATGTAAAATCGCCTGTTATTTAGTGATGTCAACTTTACCTTGAGTAGTATTTTCTATCAAGCTTGTCTGTGGCCTGTCAGTAGAAAGGAGAAATTTCAGCGAAGTTTAAAAATTCTGGTCTCAGAGGAGGTCCTGCCCCTTTGTAACTATTTTCTATTTTCTTTTGGAAAACACAGAAGCACTAACCAACATTATTAAAACAAACAAAGAAAACTGTAGCTTTTGTGAATTAAAAACAGGAAAAGAAAAGCAAGTGCAAATAAAATTATATAACTTAGTATAATAATATTAATAACCATTCTCAATTTAAGTGTTACCAAGGTTGTGTTTTGGTGTTTTATGTTTACATGGGATTGATTTTGAGTGTTGATACATTGAAAATTGGTTTACACCTTGATATTTACCACAAATTGATATGTTTTTAATTTGCATCCTCATTTAATAAATATTAATACTGGGGCTGGGGATTTAGCTCAGTGGTTAAAGTGCTTGCTTTGCAAGCACAAGGACCCGAGTTCAATCCCCAGCACCAAAATAAATAAATAAATAAATAAATAAATAAATAAATAAATTAAATATTAATATTATTTTTTTCCTGCCAACAATCAGTTGTAACTGGAGGAATGAATCAAAGTCTGAGTGTTATCATCTGATTGAGAAGATCAAACCTGACCTAGTAAGTTCACATAGACTCCATATTCCTCTGAATCTATAGAACAATTTCTAATATTTAAAAAATTATTTAAATATATCGAGTGTAAAAGCCGACAATTAAAAAAAAATAGGTAGCTGATTTCTTCTAAAATTAATGATATTCACCAAGCCATTGGTTCAAAAAATCTGATAAATACCAAACAGGAAATAACACCTCAAGGTACATTATGGTATCACTGTTGAAAACAAAACAAAACAGAAACAAGTGACAGATGCAATCTGAGGATAGACCATTACTATTAGATAAACAAAGATACATAAAGAGTGCTGATAGAAATGACAGCAATACGCGACAAAAAAAGTGATATTTTCAAAATGCTAAAAAAAACTGCCAACACCAAGTCAATATCCAATGTTAATAATCTTTGAAAATAACAGTGCAGTAAATAAGATCCACTTAAAATGAAATATATTTAACCGCTTATCAGTACAAAGGAACTCTAGTGTCTTAGAAAGTTGGAGTACTGCTTGCTTATAATCTAAACATGAATAATCTAGTGGGAAAATTTACTGACTCTGCCCCTCAAAAAAAAAAAAGTTTGAAGAATCATAATGTTATACATACACGTATATGCATGTGTGCACAAATAGGTCTTATCATAAATGGAATTCATAGGAAAATATTATCTATGACCATCAATACAATTGGCACATAAGATACTTGTAAATGAAGCAGTGTATAAATGTATCACCTACAATTTGTACTCTAGGAATATAAGATTGATATAAAAATGTGACTTTAAAGAATGAAGAAATAAAAAGGATGTATTTACTTCCTTCTACAAGAAGAAAGTAATTCAAAGATAATATAATTCAACATTAATTTATGATGAAAAATATCCTTCACATTTTTTATCAAATTGGAAACCAAATAGGAAATTGTTTTACTTGATACAGGTAAAACAAGGTACCGTACTTGATAGTAAAATACCAAAACAGACTATTGTAACAAGGTATCGTACTTGATAGTAAAATACCGAAACAGTTCCTTCTAAAAAGACACCCACCATCACCACTTCCATCTAACTTTTCATTAAGACCTAGCCAATTATAATACTGTAAAATTATAAAATACATAAAAAATAGAAAGGAAAATATTGTTACTAATTGGAGCCACATTATGGTGTTTATAAAACATACTAAAGAAACTACAGATAAATGACTAAAATGAATAAGAAGATGTTAACTTTGTAACACACAGGAACATTATAAAAATTAATTATATTTTCTATATCTGCAACATATATAGTATAACATTAATTTTCTTTAAGATATATAACTCACCATAACTTCAAAATATCAGGGCCTATTCGTTGTCCTATCGTTATTTTTTTTTCATTTTCTCTTGTATGTCAACACTAACCTGATGTACAGTTGTAGAAATCACTGATGTATAGTAGTAGAAACCAGTGTTTACTCTTCATGGTTACGGACTGTGATGTTGCTGGATCCATTTGCGTGCTTCATCTAATCACACACTTTCCTGCTTCTATGTCTTAGAGAGATAATTTACATAAATTTCACTGTGGTTGGAAGAACTAGATGAAAAAAAAAATACAATCTGGTAAAAAGTACTGTGTATCAAATAAAAATATGTTGATTTTCTTTTCTTCTTTCTGCTTCAAAAACAAATTCATCGAAGCTTCTGGATATAGATGTTCCGTCTGTCAGTGCCTTGTCCCTTCCACCCACCCAGGTGCTCTGGCCCCTGCACCCCCCCACACATATTTGAAGTGACAAGCATTATATTATTTAAACAAAGCAATTTGTATATTAGTATGTATTTTGGAGGCTCACACATCACTTATATTCTTGGTTAATAATATTTTCCCTGGACAAATTTATTTTGCATGAACTTTAGGTAATAAATATAGGCTCACAGTGGTTGTTTGAAATATTGCATTGTTTTCTTTCCTTGAAGATTTAATTTTTCGAGTGGTTGTGGTGTGTTTAACAAGTAGATTTAGTGACTGTAAACTACAACAAAAGATTGTAGGCAAACTGCTTACAGTAAAATAATGCTTAATATTAAGTGTCAAAAGTGCTCTGGAAAGTGATATTTCTGTGTAATTTATATGGAAATCACAAGATTTGATATATAAGTGTCTTTTTCAGTAACATATCTATATTGCGCATCAATAATTGGTATTATGATCAGATTATTTTATACAGACTTCTTATTTTACATATTTCATCCTTGTGCAGAGTTAGGCTAATCTTTACTAACAGAGTATTATTTCAACTATATAAAGTCATAAAACATTTATGAGAAGATAATAAACGTTCAGTTTTTACCCCACTTTAAATATGCCCAGCTCTTTAAGTAGTCATTAACATAATCATATTTCACCACTAATTATTAAGAAGATAACTTAAGAATTGAAGAGACAAAAGGACTTCAAGAAGTTTTTTGTTCATTATCCGGTTTCCTGTCAGTATTATCTGTAAATCGTCAAAGAGAAAATAGTTACACCAGCTTCTGTATTCCTCAGCTTTTAAAGGGGAAGAAAAGACATGACCTCATACTATCATCCACTTAATACTTACTACTGCTACTGCCGCGTCTGTGTACACTTCAGTTGTTCTAAATTCCGTATTCAATTATGTAAGTGTGCGAATATTGTATTTTAAATATCGGGGCAAAGACTGGTGAGCGGAGACATACTCTATACATGGCTGTGTTGGAACAGGACAGAGAACAGCCTTTTCTTTCTAAGGCATTGCCATTTACCTTCTTTTGGGCCCTTTTTTAATCTATTGATATATCATTTAATGAGGCCAACATTCTCTGGCAACCCGTAACTGTTCTATTCCAGTACACCACAAGCTATTTCTTCATAGAAGAAATAAGTTCATGACTAAAGGAGATTGGGTGCAAATTCTGTATCAAAAGCAGATAGGTTGCATTTTTATTTTCTGACTAGCTTAAGTAAAACTACAAAATCATGTTATTAGTATATACTGAATATGAAGGAAAGTTTGTTGTTACTTTTTGTTGGTACTTCATGGATGTAGAAACCATTTTGCCTCTATCTTTCTGATGGGAGTATTGTTAGTACATCAGTAATTTTATATTCCTTGATGCACCAACTGACTCTGTACTGTTAGGTGCTTTTTATATGCCACATAAACAACTTTTGCAGGCTTTTAAGAATTGGAATATAGTACCATATGTGTGTTGCTGAACCATTTAAGCTCTGTCACTTTAACCCTCCTTCTGTACTTGAAACAAAGTGTCTTATCACTGTGATTTCCCCATGTGCTGAATCTAGTAGGAGACTTTAATCACAAGCTCTATTTTCAACCACCACTGCCGAGTTCAACAGATTGAGACTCAGTAGGACATTTCTCCAGAACATTTTTTAGAGAATACAACAGTTATATGCTCAAACTCTTCCAATTTTTAATTGTTATTGGACAGATAGAATAGACATTAAGTGTATGTCCTAGTTCTTACTCAGGTTTAAAAAGGAAGATAAAAGAAAATCTTAGTATAATATTTATGTTTTCTTTAATAACCAGGGATGTTAAAACAGCAACAATGATAAGTATTTGGCTAACATAGTGGAGAATTTTATATATGTGTGTGTGTGTGTGTGTGTCTATATATGCATATATACATATATATTTACAAGCAGTCATATGCATTGTAACAGAACTGAATACAATTCTTTTGTGAAATAAATAAAGCTAATTTTAGTCTTTTATGGGAGCTAATTATATACTGTTATATAATTCTGTTTAGTTTCTATAGCCATTATTAAGTTGCAGTGACAGAGTGACAAGATTTTGTTAGAAACTGCAACATCCTCTTACAGTTTCTGACACTAGTCTTGTTCATATTTACATGTTTGAAATTTAATCAGTACAGATTGATTTGTCCAGTTAATAATGTGGCTCACTTTTCTTGGAAGGTGGTCAGAATTTTCATGTCTTATCTTATGTTTTATAATTTGTTTAGTATTGAAATTGAACCCAGGGCCTTCGTTCTCTCTAAGTTGCTAAGTTCCTCAGCGTGGGCTGGAACTTGGGATTTCCTTGTTTCAGGCCCCGAGGCATGCATCACCTTTCTAGACTTGATTTGTTGTTTTTGAAGGACAAATTTACTATTCTTCACAAATCACAAGGTTAAATCATCACCTATCCTAAATATACGCTGATTTATCACTGTCTAAGATGGTATTAGCCATGTCTTAATGAACATTTAAGTACATTCTCTGGGTTAAACTTAAATGTAAGTTAATTTACATCTATGAGACCTATTAAGTAATACCTATAAATGTCTATTCATTGCATGAAATGTCACCCATAGTGAGACAAATGAAAGACTTTTGATAAATGAGAGCCATTGATAACTAACAACCTTCATCTTTAAAATTTCGGAATTTGTGATAGTAAAATTACACGTACAAAGTTATGGGAAAATAAAATTAACAAGTTACTATACTAAGCAATTCTGAATAGATAGCATTGAACTTACCATTATTCCTCTAAATAAAAAAGCGTTTTCTTAAATACCTCATTGTGTCCTAAGAGATCAGATAGTTTTTTAAAAAAAAAAATAATGAGAGACAAAAGTGCTTGAGAATCCCTGAAGATTGTCCTATCTGTCAAAGTATGAAAATGTCTCAATCTATGAGACAGATGGTATTTTAGTTTGAATATAAACCAACTGTGAATGGCAGATCAAAGAGAGATGAACGTTTATAAAGTTTGTAATTGTAGAGCTTTGTTTTAAGAAGCATGTGGTGACTTTCCAAATAGGCACACAGTAGACATTTTATCCATGATACTTACAAATATATATAACAGGTATAACAAAGTTATATATAATAGCCATAATAATTAGATATTTCAATAGGTATACAGTTGACATTAAAATTTCATATTCATATTTTCCCTTTCTACTGGTTATTTCCACCATGAAGTATTATTCATTGTAATCATATGTATTTTACAGTGCTAAAAAGCTTTTGTAAACAAACCTAATGAGCAAGTGTTGAACTTAATGTAAGTAAAATAGTATTTATTTTGTCTTTAAAATCACATAAATCAATTGTTTTGGTTAGAGTAGGCTTCAATGTCACAGAATATTTTATACTTTGATAATGAACTTTAGTGGATTTTATTTGTATCGCAAGTGATAAAACTTACTTAATTTTGGACCTTTAGACCAGTCCTTTTTAAAATTGGACCTCACTGTAACATTGCTTTGGAATGAAAATTCAGCAATGTGATGTGTGCGCAGCAACAAACTTACATCATTAAAGTAATAGCACTGTGAAAATATACCACTACTCTGTGCCTTTATTCAACACTTTCCTATTTAAACAATGATATAAATATGCTTCATTAAATATTTCTTAAAATACATATTAGAAATGTAACTAAGAATTAGTCTTATAGTAAACATGTTGGTAAGATCTAAGACACTGATTTAATTCTGAGTCATTGATTATTTTACTAGGAACAACTGAAGATTGTTACTGTAATTCTCTAGTGGGGTGCCATTTTATGACCTATAAAATATGCTCATGGATAAATTTTCAACCTGATAATTCATACAGTAATTGAGCAATGTTATAGAAAATTATTTGATTGTATGATTGCTAAGAGCGTTTATCTAAATCATGTAATATTCTGATAGAATCTTTTATTTGTAATATTGGATTGACCAGTCCACACACAGTTCTTCTAATGTGCTAGGAGCTTCGAAGTAATTTCTTCTATTTAAATTGTTAAATATTACATAATGAAGAATTATGTAATTGCTGAATAAAATTGCATTGAATTTTTTAAATTTAAATGAGTGTTAACATACAAGACAATTTTCTAAAGGTAAGAAAATGACTTTGGAGATAGAAAGATTAGTAGAAAGCATAAGTGAAATGCACATACTTTGAAAGCATGTGATGCTTGTACACTACTGGGTATCCATGATTTATTTTCTCTAGCTAATTACATCTTTAATAATATACATGTAAATAATCCATCTATATTTCAGTTCAGTTAATCCATATGCATAAGAAATGGAAACGGAGAGAAAACACTGCTATTTCATACATTCTCAGACATGGCTCTGGAGAAGGGCATTTTAGCTAAAGTAGTCTAAGTCCTTTGGCAGGACCCTGGAGAACTGATATAGTTGCAGGAACATGTGATCGTGAATCTGCACTTTGTGAGCAGAGTCTTTAGGGGGCCTTAATCTGATTGTGTTAATTAACTGTTGTCAGAATCATGTGGTTCCAGGGCAAACGATACTGGAGTTCTTTGTCCTGATGTATGAAATCCACTAGATACTAACTAGGTTCTGATAATCTTGCTTGGGCCTGCTCTTACTCCTTGAGTTATCTGTTGGCCAATTTAGGCTGGCTTTAGATTATGCTCTGCTTAGCACTCATCCTAGTCTAGCAAGTTGGCTTTCTCTAGGGTCAAGGTGGAAACAGGACTACAAGTGGAAATACACAGTGCGTCTTGAAGCCTGGCCTTCAAACTGGCACCCGATTGTCTTCACTTCCATTGATTATCTATGACTAGTTAAAAGGGATCCACAGACAAAGGCTTCGGGAGTGTGGTGGATTGATAATGGGCAACCTGAGTAGGAACGCCCAGCTGGACTGAGTCAGTGCGGCTCTGGGGATGGAAGACCCACCTGAGAATTATTGCCAACACAGAACAGAGGAGAGTGGGAGAGGAAGATTGCACACTGCTGATTCTCCAGGAGAAGTTTTATGGAGGCTGGTTTTCCCAAAATGTACCTGGCTATTCATTTTGGAGAAGGTCCTTGCTGTCATTGCGGTTGGCTGCTGTTCTCATCAGAGGAGCTCTGGCCTTCATTTCCGCCTTAAGCATCGTATCCTGGCTCCAGTACAGATTCTTCAGCCTTTTAGTGCAGACACAGACTCACAGGGAACATTGCCATCGGCTCCCAGCCCTTGATTGGATCTTTTGGGTCTTCAGTGCATAGACAGACATTCTGTACTCTTCTGCATCTGGCTTGTGGGTGAATGTTGTAATGTGTAAATGTCCTGTATTAAATCTGCTCTCTTGCAAACCATTGACTCTAGAAATCACCGACTAATACAGGGAGATAGCCTCTTTCTTTAACTAGAAAAAAGTGCAGCATAATATGACAAAGGGCATGAATAAAGGTAAGTATAATGAGATAAAGTCATTGCGGTTTACCAGATATTCATTTAGCCTCCACCACCATTCTCTAGGATCCCGGTCACAACCTTATTATATTTCTGTGTAGTTTACATATGATTATAGTAGTCTGAACATCTATGGCAGTAGTTGGAGAGAAAACTAAATTTTTTGGTTAAGTTGTATAAATCAGTTTTACAATTTTGATTTATAATTATAATTTATAATTAAATTTATAATTTGTAATTAACATGAATCTACTTCTCAAAGACAGATTCTAAATTTACATATTGAAACAAATTACTTTTGTATTTCCAAAAGGCTAAAGAAAGAAACCATCTAACAGTCAAATGAAGGTGACTGATGTGACATTGGGAGGCCCTTAGGGCGGGCTGGCTGGCCTTTCTGGCAAGCACACCCCACCCTACTTAAACTTTTGAATGACTGGGATATAAATTTATCTTGATATTTACATTTCTGCAGTTTATTGAGATCATAGGAGATTATTTTCATTATAGAAAATTTTCTGAACATTTCAACACTGTAATATATTAGTCTTGGCTTCAAAATGACAATCACAGCTGAAAAATAAATAAAGTCAGCTACGGCAGTCTGCCACTCTACAAAATCTTCTTTTACCTTTGATCTCCTGTTTGATTCATAATTTTTACCTGGTAGATTGCAGGATACCTTACTAGCATACCTTTTCATTAACTCAAGTTTTTTTTTAACTGCTCATTAGAAAGATATTTCTAAATGTATAGTAGCATTTTTCTAAATAAAAAATGTCTACCTGGTAGAAATTCTGCCTACCAAGTCAAGTTTTCTTACCAATAGGTATTCTTTGATGTATATCTCTTATAGAAAAATATGCATGTAATATATGCTATTTTATAACAAATTTGGTCAACTCTGCATTAATTTTTCTGATTATGAGATAGTCTAGCTACAGAACAAGTAAGGAGAGTAGATATTGAAGAGCAAATAGTTTTTCTCCAATTAAAAAAATACCATAGAAGTAGTGAATTATATTTTCTCAACCTGGACTTCTCTATTTGCAGCACATTAAAAGGAATTCTTAATAGCAACATTCGTTCACTTTTTAAAACAATATCTTTTGGCTGCACATTGTATGACATACACTTCATAATCAGCACTAGAAAGCACACACAGCTTCTTCCGTACAAGGCTCCCAATGTGCTGTCATGGTTAATTTCTGAAAAGCCCATCCAGCTTTTCTAAACTCGCTGCTTGCAATCTTTAAATTAGCTTTCCCCTTTCTCAGAGTTGTCTGTTCTGTGTGTTCTAAGCACATCAGTGTTCTCAGTTGATCTTCCTCTCATCAGTTCCTAGTACAAAGTTTGGAACACAGTGGCTCCTCAAGAAACACTTAACAAGCCAACGCACACTTGCACTGTGCTTGTGAGCAAAGCCTGCCTGTCAATCTGGTCTGCAGGCTGGAGTTAACAGCGGGGTCTTCGTCTTTCTAATTTTTTGTAAACTTTTCAGTTTTTATCGAAGTATCATATACCTAGTAGTCATTTCATATCAACTTCTTAAATGGACAAATAAATATATGTAAGAATTTCAGAGAATTGAGAAAAATAAAACATTAGTTTAGTTGTATAGAAATTCTAATTTCAAAGTCTAGACTGCCTCAAAATATAACAAAAAAAATTGTATTTTGTGGTGAAATCCATAAGATTTCGCATTTGAGAGCACAGATTCTAGAATAAAATTAGACTATTAGCAGATTTTAAACTTGTTTCTTTTGCTGAACTCAGAGTTTCCTGAATCCCAGAAGACAGCTCCCTCCTCTGAGGCCTGTCTATACAGTACTTGTCACTAAAGGCTCTAAGTCTTCCTCCTACCTTCCCCCGCAAGCCGCCTTGCTTACATGGTTTGCGATGGACAGAATCCTTAACATCAATTTTTAAATTTTTCTCTAAATGATATTTTATTTGCCAAAATAAATACGTTGAATATATGTAAGGTAAGAGAAACACAAGCTATTTTACTACCAAAGGAACATGCATGGAAATGAATTAATAAACCTGAACCCAATTTTTCCCAGATAGAAACATAGATATAAATGTAGATATAGATATAGATGTATATATAGATGATATAGATATTCACGCAAAACAAACTGCATCAGGTTGTGACAACAAATTAATGAATTTCAGCCATTGAATGATGGGAAAACTAACAGTTCCCTAACAAACACATACTAGGGGATCCCCTGAAAAGTTTTTCAACACTGCATGACACCTAGAAATCGGTTTCAGATATGTCTCCCTCTCATATTTTTGTTTTGTTTTCATTTTCCCTTTATTTTTATGAACCATTTTCAGTTTAAGTGAGACAATTGGGTCCAGGAAAGTGCAAAAGGCGCCACATTCCCAGGTGTGCCAGAATGTGCATCTACATTCTTTCTTGATGACGAGGCAAATGATGGAATGTAAACTTCCAGTGAAAATTATAGTAAATGTGAAACTTTTTAATTATAGTTGAATCAAATCAGATTCCAGTATGTTATAGTTTATATCTAGATGTCCCCCAAACCCTCATGCACTTATGGAGGGGGTCTGGGGAGATGATTGGATTACAGGGTTACGTTTGCTAAGTGTTCTGTTGGGAGGTGAAGTCTGTTTGGAGCAGAGAGGTCACTGGGGCTGTGGCCTGCAAAGGTCCCTCTCCCTCCCTTTTGTTTTGATCTCTGTCTGCCTCCTGGTGCCATGAGCTTTTCTCCAATGCCAGGCCTCTTTGCATGCCGCCCTGGAGTCAGATGACTGGACTTGGAGCCAGATGACTGGACTAAAACCTCTAGACACTGTAAGCCAAATAAACATTTCCTCTTTTAAGTCATGGGTGTTGGGTATTTTGTCCCACCAATGAGAAAAGTAAAAAGTCAATGCCCTATATCCAAAAAAATAAATAAATATAGTTACACACTGGACCGACCTGTTATATAATTTGCTTTTGTGTCTGCAAATCAATTGCATAGCAGCAAATATTGACTAATTATTAAGATAAATTTGTAGGATAAGAGGATGACAACTACCATTAATCAAGTTATTGTGTAACAAGAAATATGCAGACAGTTAATGTCTAAGTGAGAGTACTGGCAATCTATATTACTACCTACAAAAGTCCATTATTTCTGATCAGATGATGATTTTTGAGTCCAGTAAGAGATACGCTGTTAGGTGGAAACAAGGGCTAGAATTGATGGGAGAAGTTTGCTGAGATTACTGATGATCGATGAGCTGGAATTTAAATTCTCAATTTTAGTGGTGATCTCGAATGGTTAGGTGAGGTAAAATTATTTCTCAAGCATGTCTGACAATCTCCTCTGGTGTAAAATAAAGGGAGACTCTCCAAAGCCCTGCAAGATATCTTGGTATAGAGGTTAGGTTTTTCAGTGCCGTGTCAATTTTGGTTTGGATCACCCTGTAACTTGCAAGATCATTATAGGATGTTATAAATATCATGGAAGTTTTCTTTTCATAGGATTTGTCCCAGATTGTTTTTTTGGTGAAGGAACGTCAGTAGTGTCTTATAGTCATGAATTTAACATGACAAATTCCCATTTAAATTACTTTACGAATCCTTCTATTATCTATGTCCTAAGTGGAAATACAATGAAAGTTTACATTTTTATACAATCTATAAAATACTTGATTATGAAATTAGAGATAATAAGGATAAATAATATGGTAATCGAAAGCATAACAGGCAGCGCTGTACTCCTTTAATAATAAAACTGTGCTTCTCTTGTTATAAAATTTAAATAAGGATAAAATAAATCACACTAGATGTTTGGGGTAACTTGAAATTAAAACCATACATTGTTTAGTAGTTGCCTATTAGACAGCTACTCTGCAAGGATATATATTTTATTTTAATTGTTAGAAATGTTTCCTTAAATATTCCTTAACTCACATATCATTTAGCGGTGGACCATAAGTATAATTTCTTCACTCTTAATCAATTTTGTGGAACTAGAGATATGGTTTCTCTTCATGAAATTCGTTCCATATCTAGACGATAAACTGTTATACTCACTTTGGGTTGTTTTTCTCTCCATGCACTTCTCAGGCTTATTCTGAAGAAAATTAATGGTGGCGATGACTTTATACACTATAAAGTTTGTTATGATTCATTCACTTTTAATGTTCTGACAGTTTAATAACTAGGTGGCATTTCTTTTTGGTTACATAATGTCGAACAATAACTAGCACCGAAAGTTTGCTTTTCCGACACGGTATTAAAAGGAAAGCGATACCTCAGGGCAATTTGTAATAATGTCATAGTCAAAGGCAGGAAATCAGAGAAAAGGAATTGATCTGACACCTTTTCATTTCAGGTGAAAAACTAAATATATTCATGTTACTTCAATGATAAGGTAGATCCAGTTCGGGATTAAACTACATAGCATGTCTAATGTGGATTTTCTTTTCAGGAACTGGAGTACTTCTAGCGAAACCACAGAGAAATAACTTGTAAAAGGATAAGGGGGACCCCTAGAGATATTGTGATTTTTAAGCAAAGGAAACACTTCCATTCACTGTGGAGATTTACTGCACATTTTGTTGTTATTAGATTTTAGTCTATTTCATCAAACCTAACAGTGAAGTTACCAGGAATGTTTTAGCAAATTTGTTTTCTTTTTTCAGAATGACATGAAATGCTTTTTTCCTCACTCTTTCCCTCTCTCCCTCTCTTCCTTCCTGCATTTATTTATGTGACAAAATTGACATATCAGTGTCGAGCCTGGTACTTATGAATATAAGTGAGAAAAGATAATTTTAGCAAATAGAAGATGAATATGTATAAAATACAGGCAAATATTACTAATTCCTGGTAGATTTGGCATCCACATTCAATTTGTATTTCTTTTAGGGCTTTGATTTTCCTCAAAAAAATGCAGAATCTGTGTAGGGAATTAATACGAATTGTGTAGTCTAATGCAAAAACCAGAGAATAACTTTGTGTTGTCCCTATCAACATAGTATTTCCTGCTAAACCTTTAAGACAATTTATTTGTAAACGTTAGATATGAATTTTCAAATAGCAATCTCCTTAAATGCTGCCTGGACAATGTCTACACTGTTTTGAACAGAGGGGAACTTTTATGATTGCCATGGTTAATTTAATCAAGCAATTCTTTACCATGCCAAAAGGTGAGATTTATTATGACTAGATTTTGTTGTTGTTTTCTTTTGTTTAACATTAAGTTTTAAGGCAAAAGTTTAGGATTTAAAAACTATTCTCACTTTAAAATTGCTTGACTCACTAAGTTGCTTTTGATTTTCTATTTTTTAGGCAAGGTTAAAAAAAAGCACTTATACAAAGATATCTACAGCAAGCTACCCCTTTTTTTTTTTTGGTGCCAGGGATCGAACTCAGGGCCTTGTGCTTGCAAGGCAAGCACACTAATCACTGAGCTAAATCCCCAGCCCCCCCCCCTTTTTTTTTTAATAAAGATGGGAGTATAAGGACATACTGAGGATATGCTATAAGGAAAACATTCTTATTTTGGAGGGGGTGCTGGGGATCGGACTCAGGGCCTTGTGCTTGCTAGACAAGCACTCTAACCACTGAGCTAAATCCCCAAACCCAGGAAAATATTATGAAAGAAACAAATTATTATTTTTCAAGTTTAATACTCAATGTAGTGTATTTTTTTTCTTGGAGTTTTGAGACAGCAATTTTGACATTGCTTTATTGGCATTTTAGACTGGGAAAATTAGTAAATATATAGTAGATAAAGAAAGCCAGTTTCTCAGTGTCAGACAACTGTCAGATGAAAGAGTTTCAAATAAGGAAGGAGAAAAGGCTTAAGAAAGCCCCGTGAAGACAGAAGGGTAGAAGGGTTGAAAGGTGTCTGTATGGACTCAGAGGTTCTGACCAATATAAAAGTAGATATGAAATAAGTATAGGTGTTCATATATACTTTCTTACACATTATATTTCATATTTCCTCACTCTGTACACTGAGAAGCCAACATGAAAGATGCTTCAGTAGCAACAACATTTTTTCCCTCGATTTCTATACCTATCTTCAACCAAATGAATTTAGTCTCCATAAAGAATTAACTGCAGTATGATTATTAGTATGCTTGACCAACTGATGTTAATATAATATTAGAGGATGAAAGATCATACATAGCCAGAGATTTCTGAAAAATAAGGATATATAGAGATTGAGACACTATAAATTGTAGTAATTAAGGTGGGTTTTTGAATAATGGGTAAACACATGAATGAAACCAATTAGAGAAAGACTATTCTCACATAAGCAAACATACAATGTATGAATATATACATATATATTTACACACATATTATGCATACATCATGTATTTTTGTGTACATATGTAAATATATGTGTGTATATTGATAATGAACGCATACCCACATATCTGGTATGTATGTAGTACTGTAAACTGGTAAGACAAGAACCAGTCTAATGTACCATGCCAAAACGTTTAAGTGGCACATAGCCTATTATTAATTTCAATGTTAACCTGATATATTTAAACAAAATTATTGCATGCCCACGCATGTGTAAATACACACATGTATACACACATGCATTCTAGATGTACTATAATTGAAATATTGAGCAATAGCTGTAATACTAATTGAGGGTCAACTCTGAGCTATGTACCATCAAGGACTGTGTACAGCTCGGCATCCTATCAGAAGGTGAGAGTAGATGGTTTGTGAGCAGATTTACAGCACTACATGAAAGAGTAGCATATTTATTGGGTTCGGAATGTAGTAAACAAAAACAAAAACAAAAATCTAGCCACCTATTCTAGTGAACAAACTAGAATTGTGAGATACAATGCAAAAAGCAATTGCAAGTTCTTAAGTACCATCCTTCAACCCTCCTGAAAATGTATCAAGCAAATTCCAAAGTGTTTTCATTTAGTTTCACATATCATTAGTCTCTTCTTCCTAGGATTAGAAAAAAATGGCTTGTCTAAACAAACCATTGCTGTCTGATATAAGCTAGAACTTCTGCCTTTTTTTCCATTCAGAAGATTGTGCTGGGAAAGGCAGAAGAATGATAGATAAGGTCAAGTGTTTCTTTTGTTTGTTAATTGGTTTTGATATTTACTTATCCTCCTTGATCTCACTTTCCTTCCACTTGTTGTTCACATTTCGCATAATTCCTTTTGCGTCGCTAGGCTTTTGAAAATGGAAGGCTGGATGGGTAATATAATCAGTCCGGCTACTCTAACATAGTTGGTGAAGTTACGTTACTTCATTTCCGTTCAGTTATTTTAGTTTTGAGTGTTCTGTAAAGGCACGACCCACCTTTGCAGTGCGCTTTTTTGGATGAGTCTCCGCTTACTGGCTTCTTATAACTCCTCTTGGTGGATCCTAATTCTGAAGATCCAACCCGGCCTGCGCCTTTATGTTGAGCTAACTTTGACCCTTCGGTCTGGCCTCATGACTTCAGCTCATTGCATGAGGACTCGAAGTCCGATTTCCTTTTGCTAGCTCCGTTTGTGACCACGAGGACCAAACGTCTTTCTCCGGCTAGCAGTGCGAGCGCAGGCAGCTCGCTCCTCTGTAGCTCTCTCTCTTCATTCCCTTACCAGAAACACCGAAGCCACGGTGCTGCCTTTGCTTTTTTTCATACAAAAGTCAGACATGATATTTTATCTCATCCTTACAAACTCTGGGAAACAAAAGCCAAGATCTTTCAAGTTCTCTTCTCCTTTCCCATGAAAGTACCGAAGCCAGGTAAATAACGCAGCTCAAACAAAACTTAACCAGAAGCCAAAGATCAGTCTCTTCTCCTCGCAGACATTTTTTTTTGTTTTGTTTTGTTTTGTTTTGTTTTTCTCCCTGCACTTGGTTTCTGGGAGCCAAACAAATAGAGTAGATGTTCTGCTTTACATCACATTTATATCACATTTCTTACTCGCAGATGTTTGACTGTTATACTGTTACTAATAATAACTTCATTTTTTAAAAAGTGACAAAATTAGAGCATACTTTAAAAATGACGTTAAGCTTCTTCAACTTTTTAATCAATAAACTCTGCTCTCCGTTGAACAGCAGTAGTTGATAATCTTCAGTTTGTCGTTGGGCTGTATTGAGCCTTGAAGTATAAAAATAGCAGAAGCACTATAACAAAAGAGAATTCTGTGGTTAATCATCTTGTTTTCTAAAAAGCACTAAAGTCTTTTACATTTAAGTATAATTTTAAAATTATGAATTATAATATCAATTCACTTAAATAATAGGACATGCTGTGCAATTTCTTTTCATGTATATTGATTGCATTGTAGTTAAGTGGTCATTGTGAACAGGTTAGGTTCAAAATTTTAATTATGTTTATTCAAATATTCTAATTCATATAAACATTAATAATCTGAACAGGTTTCATGAGACTATTAACTTTTTCTATAAACTTGCATAAAGGACATTTGATTCTATCCTACAGAAGATTTGAGAAATAATCAATGAATATAAGAACTTTTTTAACTTGAGTTTAAGTCTTTTTTCATTATAATTGAAATAGTTCATACTATCTTACCCTAGACAAGCCTTCATAATTTTCTGTTAAGCTTTGAGAAATGTCTTGTATTATGCAATGAGAAAGAAAAGAAATAAAATAGACCTTTTTATTTAACCGTTATTATTTTTAATAAGCACCACTGAGTCCGTCTATAATACCCTATTGACAAAATAAATTTGTAATAGTGAAAAATTCTGTCTTGAAATGACTGATTGCAAACTTTCATATGAATTTAAATTTAGACAAAAATAGCTAAAGTACTCTTATGGCTTAAAATTACCTTGTTCAGATCTTTGCCATTAAAAAGAATGGTATTTGCAAATCAAACAGATGAGTTTGCTTCTCACATAGATGAGTGCTCATCCTTAAAAACTTATTATTATTATAACAAGATGATGCTCTGTTTAAACACGGCAATTGAATTTCACTTTTCATTCGGTTCTTTACTTGATACAGAAATTTCCCTGTTTTAGGCTTCTCCAGACTTCAAAAATTGATAAAAGAACTAAATTGCCTGAGGAAAATCAGCTTGAAAATGGTGATTTTAGTTCTCTTTGTGCCCAGCAGCAAACTCTATGTCAAGTTGGACTAAAAACTGGACATTATTATCTATTTAATTCTCAGATTTCCCAATTAGCTTTATTGCCAGAGTATTATGCCAGGCATGTGTTTAGAGGAAATTCTACTTACAGGATGCAGAATACACATATCCTTATATTTTATAATATATCATAAAAGTATCAATCTGTTGATATGTAGAAGAAAAAAATGACATGTAAAAATATCACAAATTTTCATAAAAATTTTACTGAAAATTTCCAAACTCTTCATATCCATGTGATAAGAAAAAAATTGCCACAGTTAAATCTCTTTACTCATGTTAATCCAATCTGTTTGCAAACTTATACAGATAATAATAACCTTATGATTATTTTTTAAAATTCAAAAATATTTGAGCGTTAAATTATGCATAATACAAGATCCTTATCAAAATGAGTTAAAACTAGTCAGATTATTTTAATAAGATATAATTAATCTGGGCACTGAAGAACAAAAGTTTTGGGAAGAAAGGAGTCAGGTTATGTGAACGTACCAGTGTGTGCAAACACCCTAGCTTCCTAGAAGGAAAGTGTCTGCATTGTTGTCATTTCATTTTATTAAAGAAGAAACTGAGTTTTAGTCACATTAAAAATTTTCTGAAGATGAAATGTTAACAGGTGAACAGTTACATTTAGCACGTGCCTAATTTGTGAGGATTAATGGCAAAAATAAGAAATACAATTTTCTGTGTAATATATCATCAATGAATAAGCTTTCGCTTGATAAAAATTGTTCTCTTAATCTCTATATATGATATTTAAATTTATAACATCTTATAAAATAAATGAATGGATCTGATGCTGGAAAAATAAAAGGAGAGTGGAGGGAAGGGAAAAAAAGAATTGAAATATGTTCCGTATGTGTACCAATTCCCTACAATGAATGTAATCACTTTGTACTCCAAACATGCATTAGTAAAAGTAAAAAGAAAATACATAAAATGATGAAATAAAAATTTAAAAGACTGTTAAAAATTTTTCTATATAAGATTCAGTGTAAACTATAAGCATTTTCATGACTTTTCACCTATTATATGTGATGCGAATTACACGGAAGGTGTATTAAAGATTTAATTATTAAAGGAACTGTGTTATGATATTGCCTCCTTTTAAAAATAGTACCCTTTTTTATGCTGAGCACTATTTTTACCACTTGTGCGTTTTTTAATCTTTCAAATAGCACTATTATGCTGTTCTTATTACCATGACAAACAGAAAGGTTTTAAATTCTATCCGGCGTTACACTGACAATAAAGGAGCGAGTAGAGGCTTACAAAGTTGTGTATAATGCTTAAGGTAGCATGGCCACTAAGTGCCTGAGTATACTGAAGTACAGAGAGAGAGAGAGGGAACCAGCACAGGCAGGAAAAAGCAAAGAGAAAGTAAAGTTTCAAATTATATATTCACTGGCCTACGGTTGAAAGAGTTAATGGTGAAAATGACAAATGCAACAGGGTCTGGCGAACAGCTCTGTATTTATGGGACTGACAGATTCACCATAAGGAGTCACATATGTAACTAAAATTATTTGACTCCTAGAAAGAAGAGACACATAGATGTGTTAAATATTTTGTGGGGGTATTTCTGTAACCAGACAGGTCAAGAGAGGAAGACTGCTAAACAAGTGGCAAATAAGTTTTGAGGAAGTAAAACAATCCAGAGGTGAAAGAAGCCTTTGTTGTTTAAAGCTCTTTATTTAGTAGATAATATAAGAATGAAAAAAAAAAAATGAGTGTTTTGTCCCATTACAAAAAGCTGACACTTTTTTTTTTTTTTAAAGAAAAAGATTATGTTATTGAAATACTAGAATAACTGGGCAGGAGTTGAAGCCAAGGATCATTTCTTCCTCTGTGATCTAAAACACAGCAGGGAAAATATTCAACCCTGTAGCTCCATGTCCAACGTCCAGGACACGTTGCATGATGTGAGTTCCAAAGAGCTTTGGCAGTACCATTCTTACAACCTGGTTGATGGCAGCTCCCAGGGCCTCTCTATTGGGCTGGTTCTCGTTCTTATCTGCAGCCTGCCTCAGCAAGCATTCCACACTCCTGGCATTTCTAACTTCTTGGTGTCTTGAAGTAATTTCATCTTCGTGCTCACAGCTTCCCTACACATCTCCTTGTTGGGGGCTGTTTGCAGTAGCTGTGACCCTGTCTTGCACTGCACGGCCTCCTGAGCTTTCCTATAAAATCTTAGTGGATGCTGCCATAACCTGCAAAACAAGAATCATACGGCTAATCCCAAGGCCTGGCACTGGTGTGAACGCTATAGGTGCTCAGATGAACCATAGCTGTATTCACTTCTGAGACCTGCCTAGTGAAGTTTAGGTAATAAATCCCTGAGTGGTACTGTGTCAGCTGGTTGCCCCAGGACTCTCTTCTCAAAGGAAAGTTTTGAAAATTTACGCTTTTACACCCTTAAGCCTGCCGGGGGGTCTTGCCTATTCCTGAGATATCCTTGAGGCATCTTTCCTATTGTCCTGGTGCAGAATACTCGAGGTCCTGCTACCCACCTCTACCCCGTGTTGCTGATCTCCTGAACAACCACATCCACATTGGTAGCACCTTTTCTGGCCATATTGCAAATTTCCAAAATTTTCCACTCTTCCTCTTTGCTCTTGACTCTCAGAGTAAACTTTACTAAAAGCGGCCAGTAATACCCATACCACTGCTTAATACCGTGCTGTCTAGAAATTTCTTCTGCAAGTTAAACCCGTCCAACACTGTTAAGTTCATGGAGTCTTATGGGAAAAAATGTGTCTAAATTCCTTTCTTGAGTGTAATATTGGTGGCTGTAGACCACGTCCTAATAAGTCCTGGTCATGTATGAAACTTCATGAGCACAGTTTTACTATCTGTATTTCTGTCAGCATTCTGATCTTCTAAGCCCCTACCCCTTAAAAGAATCAGCCCTCAAGTTCTGCTTACAGAATTGCACAGTTTCTGTAGCTTACAACTCCAAAATTTTCCAAATCTCTCTGAATTGGGTTTACCTCAAGCTACGTTTTCTTAAAATTAAAATTTTCTATAAATGCAGAAGTTATATATCTTAATACAAGATACATTGGTTGTATCAATATTTAATGATTAATAGTTGTACAAATTTAAGAGGCGTATCATTTTGCTGAGGTTTGAGTTGTGCATTTGATAAATGTGTCACTACTTTTATATTGTGCTTATAACAATTTTTCAATTCATTTGAATCTCAATTGTTTTATCAACGTATTTTATGAAAAACTATGATTCCAAATAAAATTAAATTATTGTAATTAGTAAGTACTCACAGTAGCTTTTTACTCCTATATCTGTGTATGTACACATTTCATAGTAAGTAAAATTTCTATTCCCATTTTTAAGTGGAATACTTATTGCTTTCATCTGAAGGTCTTTTAGGCACTGTGGAATCTGAAACTTTGATTTTAGTTTTTCTACTACTGGACAAGTAAAAAAGTACTTAATTTAAGACTTACAAAGCCCAAAACTGCCCAGTCCTGTAAATGTTGAAGCATTGCTAGAGACACCTATTTAACTATATTTCATAGTGAATGTCAAGGTTTTCATGGTGTGTGAATAGTTGCAAAGTATGTCCTGCAGCCGGATCTAGAGTAGTTCTTCTCACCACAATGCAACCAAAGTTCTGGTATTGTGAGAAAAAGCAGCCATCCTGGCAATAAAGTTACTAAGTATGAGCAACACCACTTGGTATTGCTGGTTCTTGTGATGTTCTCGGGTCATCTCTTCTATTGCCCTGTTCCTGTTCAACAAACAAGTTCTCCTCTGCTCCACCTTTGCAGTCCGTAACTTTATCAGAGCTTCCTTCCAGCTGACCTCAAAACTTTTTAAATCATTATGCTGGATCCTTTGCTCTGTGTTCTCAATATAGATTTGGCTAAAAGCCTTCAGCAGTAGCCAGGTCACCGCCTCAACGCTAGACTACCTTGAAATTTCTTTCACAGATTAATTAGTCTACTGTCCTCAGTCTCAGGCTCCTGCGTGTCTCTAGACATGGGCAAAATGCAGAAATACTTTCTGTCAGAACGTAACACACATGGAGTCTAATAGCCAATCTAGTCCTTGTTTCTAACTGAAACCACCAAGCTCGGTCTTTACTAGCTGCATCTCTATCAGCACTCTAGGCTTCTGAGCTCTGACCAGAACCTCTCATCAAGCTCAGCTTACAGCACTCGGCAGCTGCTTCTCACATCGTCATCTCCAAATGTTTCCCTCGTCGCCAAGAGTTTCCAAGAGTTCTTCAAACCCCTTCCTGCAAGCTAGTTCCAAAGGGTTCCGAACCACGTGGTCAGGTGTGCTCACAGCAAGGACCCCACTTCTTGGTCTCAAAATCTGTCTCGGTTACTTTTCTCATTGCTGAGACAAAATGCCTGATCCCCACAAGTTAAAGGAGAAATGGTTTATTTTAGCTCACAGTTTGTAGATTTTCTAGTTAAAATAGCATCAAGTTTTTCAAAAATTAATGTTATTGGAGTTTTGAAAGATTTTGGAAACCATGGGAAATCTACTCTGATGGACTGTAAGCAATGTGCTATTATGATTTTAGAGATTTTGTGTTGATTTGAAAGTGCAGTGCCTCCTTTCAGACCTCAATTTGCCTTCCTGGCAAGCCTATCAGTCTTACTGCAAAGTGTAACGGCATCAGCCCCTTTTTCGAATGCTTTTGAAATAGGCAGCATTTTAAGCAATAGTAGAAAACAGTGGGAAATCCAGGAGAAGTGTTGCAGCATAATCTGAGATCTACCCAATGATATTTAAATACTATAATATACTGGGACAATCTCACCCTGAAAATATATAGTCTGTTCGTGACCAAGTAGTATAATTTGTGCTAAAAAATAAAGTAGAAAGTAATTCTGCTACTATCATACTAAGCTTTCTTATTGTGAGTAATTATATTAACTTAGTAACATGCACTAATCAGTCTTAATTTCCCAAATACAAGGGAAGCATGACATAAATTAATTCAAAACGAATAGATATTTTTTCTATTTTCCAAATGATTATTTTCAAATAATTTATTTAATATCTTTTATGTAAAACACACAAGTAAATTCAGACAACTTTGAAAATTCAGCCCAAATTATTTAGCATTTCAATTTAAGGCCAATTGTAATTACTTATATACCGAGCAAGTAATAAATACGGTAGTTGACAGTGTCCTTCTTTAACACAAATGTAAATTTTCTGAAGTCATTAAATGTGGGATATGAGAGGAAGGAAGAACAATAGAATTTCATGTCTAACTTTATTCCAAGATAACATTTTTGAATTTAAGTTTAGAATAAATACAACATCCAGTTCATCTGGATGATGGCAGGGAAATACGTGAGTGTAGAAAAATAGTAACAGCATGCTATATCAAGACACTTTTTAAAAAGTCAGGGGAACAAAAGGAAACTGGCAACACAAGAACAGCCTATATGCATGTATGTGAAAAAGAAAATTAATCCCACACTTGGATGTGTTTGTGAGTAAAGTTTCCATACCTGTGCAAATAACTAAGGCAAGACAATTTATTCTGAAATTTGAGGATAATGGGATATTTTGTGATTTAAGTATTCCAATGATTCTTAAAGACCAAAAATTAAGTAAGTTGTACAGGAGAGATAGAAGGACATTGTTCCTCCCCTAATTAAGAAACAGGATAGTGACCAAAAATTTTAAGTATTCCCATATTTAACTTTATATATTGAAGAAAAACATAATCAATTCTGAATAAAACAAAGCACATGCCTTGTAATGGTTAATATATTATTCCATATAAATATAAAATTATTTTAAGAGCGCATTATTCATTTTACTAGAAAATCTAAAAGAGTTTGTGATTATTATATTTTAAAAAACATTTCTAAGAAATTGTAAACTGCAGCAAAAATATTTCCAAGTAATAAAGTGAGGTAAAAGTGAAAGAATAAATAAATTCACAACTTTATATACTTTGATTTCTTTTCTAAAACAACACAAGCTATTTACAGTGTATTTCTGCATATTTAACTATATGATCAAGATTTAGGCAATTGTCACTAATGCATGTAAGTAATGAGCAGTTTTTACATTGCATATGAAATGAACAGCTGTGAATGAATAAATAGTTAAGAGTTGGGTCAATGTCGCACATCATTTTTAAAATCTAATTAATCAAGTTGCTGTCACCACTTAGAAAAATTCTCTGTATTTAACGGCTGGGAAAATGGAGCCTCATTTAATGTGAATTTTAATTGCCAAGAATAAAAAGTCTATTTTAATTTTATCTAAGTCAATTATTAATGGCACGATACAATACTAAGTGGATTTCTTGCCCCAGTCTATCTTTGGCTTGAATATAGATACGAATTACATATAGAGCTTGAATATAGATACGAATTACACATCTAAAATTCCCACCTCAAAAGTTTACAACTTCTGCTCAAATAATAACCCTCATCTACAACAGAACGACTGGTTAGCAAGACAGCCCATCACTGTGTAATTATGTGCACCATTTCAATCTTGTCACAGTAATGTCAGACAGAGGTAGCAAAAATTTCACTGTATGGTTTATTTCCAAAATAATTCCAGTTGTTAAAATGCATGTCCGTCTTTCAGTGACAAATATATTCTTGAATTTAAAAAGCAATATTTTATGATCTGAATATGATCTGAAAAGATACTGATTTATTCAACAAATATTGATGGAGTTTTGTGTTAGCTTTTTGTTGTCATTACGAACACCTGACATAATCAACTTAAAAAGGAGGAGATGCTTATTTTTGCTCTCTTTTAGAAATTTTAGTTCATGGTCAGATGACTTGTTACCTTTGAGTCGGTGGTGAGGCAAAACATTATGGTGGGAGCAGATAGCTGAGGAAGCTATTCACTCCTTGGCAGACCAGGCAGCAAAAAGAGCAAAAAAAATGTCTGGGATCACAGTATCTCCTCTGAGGGAATGCTTCGTACTAGACCCCACCTCTGACACCTCATATCATGTCTCAGTAGTGCCAGACTGGGGAACAAACCTTGGACTTGTGGGCCTTTAGGGCATATTTATCCAAGGCACAGCAAGGCTGTTATGTTTCATGAGCTGCTCTAATCTTTAAAGATAAAAGTGGGCAAAATACAAAATAACTAGAATCTTTGCCTTCAGGAGACCAGATGTAGACTGCATCTCCACATGCAGTTTATTTGTATTCAAAGTCTAAGATAACCACTTGACTTCCAACCATTACACCTTTGTTCCTTCAAACTGAAAGTTGAAACAAAGAGTAAAAAAGTACTGTGCCTCTTTTTTAAAGAAGTTTTAGAGTTGCAATGACATAGTCTGTCAAGGCCAGTTGGACAAATACTCAGTCACAGTGCTTCAACACATGCATGGAAGTACGGAAATATTGTCCTTTTTCTGGAAAACCAAGGTCAAGATAAAATTGTAGTTTACTTTATTAAGGAAAAAAAAAAGATACAATGGATACTGGGGAGTGACTACAAGCTTCTGTCCTATTTTCTAATATAAATTCTGCAACTGATAATTACATGGCCCAAAACAGTTTGACTGTATGAAAAAATGAGGAAATGAAAAGCCACTGTTTAAAGAGCAATTCTGTTGATTTTTTTGACATTTGATTTTACATCCAGGTTAATATTTCATTTGGTAGACAATATTGTTATGGCTTAGATATAAATTGTCTCTCAAAATTACAGGTAGGTGTTTAGGTAGGTACTTGGATCATGGACCTTACTATACTTACAAAGGTGAGTGGGAGGTGGGGTTAGGGTGGAGGACAAGGTCACTGGGGGCATGACCTGGAAGGGTATGTTCTTGTCCCTGGTTCCTCTCTTAACTTTCTCTCTTCCTTGCTCTCTGCTTTCTGGCTGGCGTATGGTGACTAGCTTTTCCTCTGCCATGCCCTTCTACCATTCTGCTTCTGCCATGGAGCAAGCCAATTATGGACCCAATCCCCTAAATCATGAGTCAAATTAAACCTCTTCTCCTTTAAATTGTGGGGATCCGGTATTGTGTCCCAGCAATGGAAAAGCTGACTAATACAGGTATAAAGTTTTCTGTCCAGAGCCTCTCTCCAAGTAAATATCGGGCAAAGAGTACCCAAAGGATTATTTCTTAAAGTCCGCAGAACCCCAGAGGTCTAAAGGTCCCCTGAGGTGCCTGACAGAAAATTCACATTTGAACTGCTCTCCATTTGAGCTATTCTGAGCCACTGAACTACAATCTCAGAATCTCTCAAGACAGTGGAACTGAGATAAAACTGTTTTTAGCAAGTTTTCAGTGCGG
>PVJO010006324.1:0-10918 GCA_004026905.1 Hystrix cristata | reverse complement strand
AGATCCGGAATATCCAGAAATGAGGAGGACAAGAATAGAAGCATTTGTTGTTATATATCTCTATTAATCTATCTTATTAAAAAAAAACTGAATAATTGTCAATCCCTGAAATAGTAAAATGTGTATTCTCAAAAGGATGATATGCTTAAAGTAACTCATTTATATGGAATAACTGAATTAAAAGTGGCTCAGTTCCTAGTATAAAAGTTACATTACCTATCAGTTTTCCATATGGCTTCTAAACATACATCTCATTGCTCATGTGTTCAATGGCAAGGAACAACGTATAGGCTACACCTTAAGACTTCCTAGAATACAGGATGACTGAATTATCGGTCATTAAGCGCTTCCTCTACGTATTTGTACATCTGGAGAGATGCTATTTCACAGAAACCATTTCCCCTGAAGCTTGCACAGCTGGGGCCTCGCTGCCTTTGAAGCTAAAGCCGAATTGGACACAGTTAAGCCGTTGGTGCGAGCAGTGTGAATGCTCTAATCAAATGCTTTTGTTCCTTTCACCGATGCCAAGAGGAGAGCTTTCGTTCACTTATACGTGCATAGAAAGCTATTTGGGCTACTTTATAGCAATTGTTAGAGCAGGTATTTGGGAAATTCTGTTGACAATTTTAAATATACTTTATCTCTTTCCACAGATGACCACAATCCTGGTAAACCAGTTTATTCTTTACATTATGATTTCATTTTTTATTCATTTTATTCATCTAGCTATGCTAGATTTCTTGGACCATCATTTTAAATTCCATTTAGGGAATAGCATCAACAGGCATGACCAAGATGAGTGAAATTTCCCATCTTTACTCCGAAGAGTGGTATTGTGTGTGAATGAGACTGAATGAAAGAGTACAAGTCATGGAGTGCATTTATAATACGAATATATTGTAAAGTTATTGAGAAAGGTGAAAGTAAAAGTTAAAACATTTACTAAGCTTAACTTAATTTTATTCAAGACAATGTGGTCTCCTGGGTATAGTGGCGGAGGAGTTCCCTTTTCCTTATATAATTGGTTATCCATAGCCACATGTTCCTCATCTGCCAAGTCAGCCAACTTCAAATGGAAAATACCAGAAAAATTGTTTGTATATTGAATGCATACAGATGTATTATCATTCCTTGAACACTATAAGGTAGCAGCTATTTACATAATATTTGTATTGCCTCTAGAGATGGTTCAACGTATAGAGAGATGTCCTTTGCCTTATGTCTGGAAGATGAGAATAGTTGAGAATTCTGTAGAATGATCAATATTGCAACAACCCCAGCAAATTGGTTATGTCTGTACTAGAGTGCATGTTAAAGTAAATATCCAAATATCCAAAATCTAAAGAAATAAAGTTTAAAATTTATTCTAGTACTGAATTTCAATTTTATTGAAATCTCTTATGACTTCAGAGGCATTCACTGTTTCTGTCATTGTAATAGGTTATCAGCAAGTAAATAATCTCTAAGTAAGACTAATAAGATACATGAATTTATAATACATTACAGAGATTTGAAAATTGTTTTTGAAATTTATCGTTTACTCTCTACTTAATCCAGTATATGATTATAATTTAATAACTGAATATTAAAATAACTAATTTGCATTAAGAAACCATCGATAAATAAAAAGGATGTTATTTGCATACTATGTAATTATTAAAAGCCAGAAAAATTAATGGGTTGGAATCCTTTTGTTTAGAGAACTTATTAACAATAAAAATAATTTACCCTCTCTATGTATAAATTAAATTAAAAGATTGACAAATTGCCTGTTTTATTGCAATAGTATCTTGAAATAAGATGTGAAGATACTGACAGTAACCACAGTGGTAGGTAATTATTTTTAGGAAATATTTAAAATGGCTTATCCCATCTTCATT
The DNA here is from genome assembly GCA_004026905.1 of Hystrix cristata. NCBI lineage: Eukaryota > Metazoa > Chordata > Mammalia > Rodentia > Hystricidae > Hystrix > Hystrix cristata. The sequence goes on along the minus strand of PVJO010006324.1, from coordinate 9,038 downwards.
CATGTCCTAATATATTTACAGATGTGCACACTAAAGCCAGCCCTGCCCCAAATGAAGTGTGACTTGGTTCTATCTGTGCCCCTTACCCAGTACGGCACTCAGAGTCATTCGTACATGTGCTTAACCTAGATTTCTTTCTTTAATTCCCACTACTTCTCTTGTTTTTTCCCCTGCTTTATCTATGTGATTCCACACTGTAGTTTCTGACTTATCATTCTAATTCATATCTCCTTGACATTGACCATGTCCTTTCTCTCTGCTTGGGAATAACATGGCTTCTCACCACTGATACCCATTCTCTACTTGGGAAGTTCTAATTACACCATTAAATTTTGTATTTGGCAGATTTCAACAGCCTCATCTGTAAAATTGCTGCAACCTTCACTATCACTGAATTTCCTGAAGTTCTCCTTTTTGCATGACATAATTTCTTGCACCTCTGCTTTGCATGATGCTCAGTGGTTTTGTGAGCTATCTTGCTATTCAAATAGTTATTCTCCTTTTTATTCCTCATTTCTTTAAGAAAAAGTCTTTCTTGATCTTTCAGATAAGCTACTTTCTTTCTATCTGTACTCCCATAATACGTTGTAAATACATTTGACTTCCAACTCTGTGTTTTAGTGGTATGTTTCGAAGTTATGTATGTGCATGTGGTCCAGATGTATCATAACTTAATTCCTCAATCCAAAGCATAACACCTAGCATAGAGTAATTGTTAAATGAATGGATGAATGAGGTAGGAATTATAGAAGAATTAAAAAAAACACTGAATTATGCAAGCAAAAAGACACACATTAAAAGTGTACATAGCACAAGGAATTTCCACAAATTACATAGGTTCCCTTTATCAGCATCTCAGTCCATCCCTCATAATCCCTTCCAATCATTATTTCTAGAGCATAATTCTACAAGAACTTCAAACATTGTATTATTTTTACTTTACTTAAATAAAAGCATTAAGATGTCTCCTTTTGAATGTCTGCTGTTGTTCATCATTTAAATGATTCCTACAAAGTTTTTAACTTTTTTTTCTTTTTGTTTTTTAGTGCCGGGGATTGAACTCAGGACCGTGTGCTTGCGAGGCAAGCACTGTAACCACTGAGCTAAATCCCCAGCCCCCCTACAAATTTAAATGAACACAAGATGACATATTTCATGAATTTTTTTCCAATAAATTTCAATACAGATCTGTTAAATGACACACAAATTTTTTTGGATGCACATAATTAAACTACATCCAATATTTTTAATGAGCACATAATAAATGAATACATATTTTCTACAAGGCTAAAATGTAATTAATTTTGCTTGGAAATATATCAATAATATCACTATTTTGTTATTATAAATAAGCTGCCATTTGTCAGCATACTTCTTTGGTTTTATAAATACTGTAATGTTAAGTCACCAGAACCTCAATGGTCTATCATCTTGCAGCTATATTACAGCTTGGAAGAGGGACAGAAGTGAATTTATAAATTTTTGAACAGAAGTATTTACTTTGTCACCTCAATGTCTGGTACTTAAACTCTACAGATTATTTTAAATAACATCCAAAACGTTTGCATTTCAGACTTGCATCGATGATTTTAACTCTGACTCAATTAAGACTTTCACAAACCTCACTTAAAACATAGAAAAATTCTGTAATTATTTACCTATTTATTCTTGGTATTTTCAAATCCACATTCCTAGAACGAGTTAACATCCTTTACAGGCTTAACTCTATCCCTGATCCTGAAACAAATCCCTGTCCTAATCCCAGGAGATTCAATTTGTTCTACTTCAAGTGACTGACATTTTAGCATTTTGGACTTTTGTTCTAATTTCTGTTACTACATTAAGTTTTGTAAGACCAAAACCAGAAATCATTTTAGTTCTCTGTATAAATGCTTTCACTGGAAGGAATTAAAATTTATTTTCATTTCTACACGCATACATTAAAGAACACATCTTACTGTTTCATAAAATATAATGGAAAACTCTATTATCCCTCTATATTCTTTATAAAAATTTTCTCTTCTGTTTCCTCATGTAAAAATAACACACTGTACTTTGCTAGTATTCAGGCTCAGAATTCCTGGTGTCATATCTGGGTTGTATGTTCAATTTTACTCGATGGTATAAGCTACATATATAAGAGTATTTATATATGTATAAACTCACAAATGTGTCCCTAAATGAGTCTGCAGGAGAGCATGAGTAATTCAAACAGAATTTTTGATAGAACAGTTAGAGAAGACAACTTGAAACTGTGCTGCAGAGTTTTCTAAAAAGGAAGTGAGGAAAAACATGTTAGTTCTTCTGGAGAATTTTCAGGGTGGAGAAGGAAGTAATGTGGTAGATTATGCAGGTGAGACCCAGGAAGTTCCTTGTACTGACCTTTCTTAACAAAATAGGTTATACAGGATTCGTGATACGGAGGGTGACCATGACCAGTGTTGAGGGTGCTGGATGGTATGTAGAGTGAGAATGCTCTAATTTGTTGAGTACTTTCTCTCCAGTCGCATGGATATTTTCATTTGGCATCTGAGAAGGTGGAGAAAGCATATGGAGAAGGTTTAGAATTTCCCCTATGAAAGCAATGTGATGATAAAAAGGGAATGAGATTTAGAATATTGCGAAGAAAGATATAAACATAATGAAACATGGCTCATAGGCTGTGTTTTGGGGGAAAATGAGTAAAGATAAGGAAAAATGGAGGTTTACATGAGGAAGAAAATGTTAGATAAAAGCATTTCACAAGTGAGCTGAGAAGTCGGTACCAAGAAACAATCTAATTGGAAACAAAGACAGACTGTAGGAGATCCAGCTTAAAATGTGGGACTATGTAGGTGAAAAAGAAAAGGTGAAAATAAGTGGGGATGAAATGAAAGAATAGAGAGGCTACATGTTGGAACTGTTACCCTTGTAGAAACTAGGGTCACATAGAATATTGTCACTAATTGGGACAGAGAGAAATATTTAAATTAGACACTAAAATTTGGAAGCGAACACGAGGAACAGTGTTGTGTGTTGTAGCATGACACATGATTCAAAGAGCAGTGTTTCTACATAAGAAAAAAAGATTGTAGTTCTGAAAGTTATAACACTAAGCAAACAGAATAGCAAGCAAAGCACATAGATTTGCAGTACACAGATGCTGAGAAAATCCAGACAGCAACTACAGGGATGCAGGTCAAGTAATGCTCAAAAAAGAGGCACAATCTTTAAGGCATGGAGCACCGAGAAACAACTGATGCAAGCTGTAGAATATACCTCCAGAGTTCAGAGTGGAACGTATGTTAAATTTTAGTCGAAGGGCAACAAGTTTGCAGTGTTAGTAAGACTAAACTTGCAGTATATGTTAGATGGCAGGATATGGGGAGGTTGTAAAGGATTTTGATTGGTGAAAAGAGGATCAAAATGATTTTAATTTTTGGCAGGCTTTTTAAATTTTTATTTTGTAGAGTACATAAAATTTAAACAGAGCTTATCATCTTTTGCCATTCCATTACTTTCTGTTGCTCAAAGTCCTATATAGATAACAGTCTCAGACCTCCAATCTATCCCTTGATGTTGATAAAATATCCACATGATGATTAGAATTTTGTTTTCCCTTAAGCTAGGAGAGGTAAAGAGAACTGATCAACATGGTAGCAGTCCTTACCTACTGCCTAAAATCATACTTTCTTGTTCATTAATTAAAAGAAAATGTTGACTATTTAATGAGTAGCTGGAGTGTACAGAGTGTAGTAACATAAGGCTGAAGGAAGTTAAAATACTTGTAGATTCGACTGTGCATATTCATGATCATTTCTCATTACTGGAGGTTGCATATTACTGTATTTTTAAATACAACTGTGAGAAATGTAGGGTATTTGCATTAATATTTTTCATCAGGAAGGGATTAATATTGTTAGAAGGTGAAATAAGGGAAATAAGTGCACTGGCTTTAACATTACCCCTCAACTTGTGTTAATTTCAAAAGACATAAAACAGTATTTTTTGCATAAGAAAAATATGTATAAGGTTGTAAGTTTAATTTGTCAGTGAGAGTTTCTACATTAATTAAAATGCACATCCTTTAAAAATAGAGATTAAAATACAAAAGCGATAAATCTATTTACAGTCTAATTAGCTCAAAATTGGATAAGGAATACAAATGCATAATTAATCTGGTTTCACTAAGACGAACTTGAAATGGAGATTATAGAACCAGTAATGGAAAAAGTATCATTAAAAAGAAAAACTTTGTAATCAAAGCCAAAGTAAGAGGAATTTCCTCAGACATCTCTATAATAATTGTTTCATATTTTATTTTGTATAAAACATTGCTATCAAATGTCATAAAATGAACATAGGGTAAGACATGCAACTATTATACTTCTAATGGAAATCTTAAAAAGAAAACAATAGTTTTGCAAAATACTGATAAAAGGATTTAATTTCAAAAAAATTTAATATTTGATGTTTACTTTCATTTGAGAATAAATTCAAATATATACAAATAGTAAGAATTATAGAAAAGATACTCATTAATCCTCTTCACATGTGGAACTAGTGTTAACATTTTACCTCAACTGATTTATTATTTGCTTTTGCTTTCCTATTTTTTCATTGCTGTAGTTTGGCTCTTGAATGTCCCTCAAAGCCCACTTGTAAGATGATCAGCAGTCTGTGTCACCAATGAGAAGTGGTAGAACCTCTAGGAGCTCTGGTTACTGTCCTCCTTTTGCTTTTCAGCTATCATGAAGTAAGCAAGTGTTTTATTTACCTTCTTGTTGCTGGGACAAAATATCTAAGACCTATGAATTGAAAGAGGAAAAGTTTATATTCAGTTTGCAGAGGTTCCAGTCCATAGTCAGCTGGTTTAAAGGCTGGGCAGCATGCAGAGGGACCTGGAAGAGGAGAAACAGTACATGGTGTGGCAGGCAGTAGGCAGAGAGTCTTCCTTCTTTCCCTTTTTATTCCATTCAGGCTGCAAGCCTATTGGTTGGTGCCATCTACCCCCAGGGCAGGTCTTCCCATTTTCCACACTGGCAACTATGCTAAACCCTTTAGAGGACTAATCCAGTATCAAACACCCATGATCTAATATCACACACATGATCCATTCACCGCCCAAAAGCCTTAACTATGAATGTACGAGGCTTTAGTGAGACCTTTAGATACCAGCCATAATGTCAGGCCTCCTTTACCATGATCTTCTGCCAACATAATATACTTCCTCACAACAGATCTCAAAGGAACATAACCAACCAACCACACTTAATCTCTGAATTATGAGTGTCAGTAAACTTACATTTCTGTCCATATTACAGTTGGCTAATTGATCTAATTATATGGTGCAACAAATTTTTTTTCTTTAGTCAAGGATCTAGCCTGGGATCAAATATCATAATGAGTTGTCACATATTTCTAGTTTTATTAAGTCTGGAGCAATTTACCATACATTCTTTACTCTTTATAAACTGATATTACTGAAAATGACTATCACTCTGCTTTTGTTGTTTTCACGTTATATTGAGTTTTGCTTTGAAACAATTTTTTGTTATTGTTGTTGTTGTTTCTCTGTTTCTTTCCCATGGCTAGACTCAGGCATCATATTTTAGCCAGAAAAATAATAAATAATATGATGTCTTTCTCAGTCCTCAGATCTAGTAGTGTGTAGTGGTCATCAGTCCAGCACTGATGATGGTAGATTTTATCTACCCCTCAGTGTGTAATGTTACTTATTTATGTTAACCACAGTTCTCTGACAATATTCCAAGGCACTCCGGGTTCTAAAATTAACACATGGGTGCTTTATGATAATTTTCATTTTCTAATAAATGCAACAATACTTGACGTTTACCAGAAACTTCACAAACTACTATTTTGAGGTGGGCTCACAGTTGCAAAGTTAGGTTATGCTAGGGTTTTCCAGATATATCATGCCATTTTTAAAGGTAGGCATTTTTGTATACTGTAGGAAAAACAAAGTCCACAAAAAAATGTTGAGAGTCATATTGCTGAATTTCATTCAACACTTGAGAACTTTTTCAATGTACACGTTCCATTGGATATTTAAGAATAATAAAGAAATTTTATATGTTACTTTCAAAATCTGAACATGTTTTGAAAATATCTACTAAATTACACATATATCATGATTATTATATTGTTTGGGTTTCATTATTGAAAAGAGGTGAATGGTAATTATTTTGACTTAGTAGCACCATTAAAATACTCATACATTATATTAAGTTTAAAAAAATTCCATACTACATATTATTGCTTTTTGCCATTGTAGTAATAGATAATCTCTGGTAAAACACATTGTGCAAATATCTTAATCAACTTCCTTTCACACCCAGATGAATCATCTAGTGAAGATTATTGTTTGGTTCAATCTTCATTATGATTATTTTAAATAATTATTATATATTCTGTCACTCTTTTCACAGTCAATAATCTTGAAGTTCTACTGAAAGCATGAGACTTACTTTCCTATAAAACTGGCTGTCTGTCATCTGTTTATCTGTCTATCTACATACCTACTATGTTCTTTATCATTTGTTAACACATATGGGCTCATCAATTTCCATCTTATTTCAAAGTATTATAATTCTTCACTCTCTGCAATTACATCTTCCCAGATTTGGCCAGTAGAATCCTATTCAGATGTTACCTCTGTCTCGTGACATGCATTTTTCTTTTAGTGCTGTCTTCAATTCAGACACAGCAAAACCTAATATTATCTGATAATTCTCTAAACCAGTCTTAGAATTAACTGCTTATACAAGAAGCTTAATTTCTTTTTGCTGGAAAATGTTTTAGAAACCATCATCTGTGTCTTGAGTTTACTCATAGTTATTAAGCCCAATTGTTTTAAGCCTATTCAGTAGAAAATTCTAGGAAACACTTTTTTTGGGAGGGGCTGCTGCTGGGAATTGAACTCAGGGCTTTGTGCTTGCTAGGCAAGTGCTCTATGACTTGAGCTAAATTCCCAGCCTGGAAACATATTTGTATTCACCCACAAAAACATGCTGACTAGACAGATAAACTCACCTAAATGTACTTACATGCTTTCCTATTCATATACACACATATTTTAGAAGTCTTTAATACTTAATCAGTCTCTATCAATCCAATTGACATCTCTAATTTCAATCTGGCCAAAATATTCTTTCTTTCCTTTCAATATTTTACATTTTTTCTTCTAAAATAATGTTTCTTGCTCTCAATGTATCAAAATGTTTTCAATTTTCCTAAGCAAATAAAAACTATATGTGTATGTATAGAGATAAATACACATAATATTTTGATTAAATATTTTTATATTCATTTGAATGTCTTATTTAGTTAGTTATAGCTGAGCTTACTTATTTCTGTCCATTTTCATTTTTACTTACATCCTCTTTCCATTCTTATTATAATTTAAAAATATGAATAGCATTCACACACTTCCAAGGTCAATATTATATGAAAGATTAGTCACAAAGTTTTACTTACTCTTATCCACTTTTCCCAAGTCTTTTCTCTCTAAGTAATTGAAAATTATGTCTGCTGTATTCTTTCTTTGGAGAAACAAAGAGACTAACACCAGAATGTGGAAGTTGCTGAAAACAAAAGAACAGCGTGTTGGAGCTGCAGTTCCATAGGCAAGCAGTGGGGAATCAGGAGTTCATAAAAGATTTGAAAGTTCCTAGAAATCCCACCTTGGCTGATAGGTGGACATCTTTCACTGATAGAGCTATTATTTGAAGACTGAGGCAAGAGGACTGTGTTTTAAATGCCCAAGTCCTAGGAGAAAAAAAAAATTAGAAAACATACAAAGAACATATGCCAATCAATTGAATGCATGAAAATTGCAGACCGCAGCTTTAAAGAAACATATTTATGAGCTGCCTGACTATAAATTTAGAACAACTCATATGATTTTAAAATGTTTAAAGAGCCAAAAGAAAACACAGACAAGCAAAATAAAGAAAACAATATATAAATGTAATGAGAATATGGGCAATGATAATTTATAACAAAGAACTAAACAGAAATTTTGGAGCATACAGGTTCTAATCTATGTAAATATGGAAGTTTAGAAGCTATACTACATGGAAATTCACTGGAGAGATCAGCAGCAGCCTTACTAAGGCTGAAGAAAGGATTAGCAAAGGTGAAGACAGATCACTTGAAGTCATTCAGCTGAGGGACTAGAACAAACAGAAGAATGAAGAAGAGTGCAGACCATCTAAGGGACTTAGGAGATACGTTATGGTAGGTACAGAAATAGACGGAGAGAAAAAGACAAGGTTTATTTGGAGATAAAATAGTTGAAAACTTCCCAAGAAATGGACCCAAAAGCTCAAAAGTCTTCAACTAAATTAAATTCAAATAACACTGATTCATATTTATAATAAACTAATGATAAAAAAGTCTTGAAAGCATCAAGAAACAGCAGTTTGTGACGTACAAGAGACTTTTCATAGGATCGTAAAGATTTCTTAAAAGAAAAATTGGAGGTCAGAAGGTAATAAAATGATCTATTCAAAACATTGAAAGAATTAATTTCAGGCAAGAATGGAGTATCTGACAAAACTGTTCTCTCATTTCAAGACAAACTGGGGCTTTCTCACATAAATAAAAGCCAGTAGACCTGCTGTATAAAATACAGTAAAGAGACCCCTTCAAGTTGAAGCAAAAAGACTGTAGATAACAGTACAAAGTTATATAAAAATATAAGATTCTCTGGTGAAGGTAAATACATGATCAAATATCACCTGTATTACCTATATTGTAATTTTGGTGCATAGAATTTTGATGGCAAAAATAAATTTATGTTCATGTATTTTGGAATATAAGAATTTAATTTATAAAACTAGCCAAAGAGGTGAAAGACTTTGACATGGAAAACTATGAAACAATGTTGAAAGAAATAAAAGAAGACACATAAATAAATAAAAATATATCTCATGTTCGTGGATTAGGTTACTTAAAATGAAGGTATTTGGGCTGGGGATTTAGCTCAGTGATTAGAGTGCTTGCCTTGTAAGCACAAGGGCCTGAGTTCGATCCCC
>PVJO010006323.1:56837-90203 GCA_004026905.1 Hystrix cristata | reverse complement strand
GCCCTGAGAGTGGCTGGCGAGCTGCCGGGCCTGAAGGAGGGTGTTGCACGCTATGTCTGGGAATGTGGGGAGAGGCCAGGAGAGACACGCACGCGGCCGGACCACAGAGGGCCATTTGGAGCACACTCAGGTTTGTTACTTTTATCTCAAGAGCAGCAAGAAGCAGAGAAGTGGCAAGATCTGATTTGAAGTCTTTGAAAGCCTGCTCAGGTGCACAGGGGAGAGCAGTCAGGAGACCTGGAGCAGGGGAAGTGGCTGCTACGAAGCAGGCTGTGGGATCAGGTCTGGATGGGACCAAGAGAAGGGGCTGCATTTAAGGGAGATGCAGGAGGAAAATCCAGTCTGTGGTTTGTTGACCTTTATGGTTCAGGATGTAGTTTTTTTTCTTTTCTTTTTTTTTTTTTTTGCATGTAGTTTTGGTATTTGCTTTTAGATAGAAATATGTTTTTTGACCTAAGAATAAAGTTATATAGTAAGTTGAAATAAAATACAAGCATTTGAAAACATCACAATTCTGTATAGTGTGTAAAGGACATATGCAATTAAATGCCACCTGAGCGGACCAGGGTGCTTTTAATGTAAGTGTGTGTTTATTCTACCATAAATAGGGCTTAAATTTACAGGCATATTTACAGTTAAAGCCAGACATGGTGGTATATGCCTGTAATCCTAGCATTATAGGAGGCCAAGGCAGGAGGATCACAAGTTTGAGTCCATCCTCAGCAAAAAAACCCTGACTCAAAATAAAATGAGGCTAGGGATGTAGTTCAGGCAGAAGGCCTTGGATTCAATCCCCAGTACCACTAAACAAAACGAAATAAAACCACCAAACCAAACCAAACCAGGATCTGGCAAGGGTACAGGCCTAAGTGGGGGAAGGCCTTAAATTGACACCTCCAGGTGGTGACATGTGGGTTACCCCAGCCCCTTACCCTATTCCCTGAGAACTTATGCTTTGCCCTCAGGTACATGGATGTAGACTCAGTCTGTTTCAGCTGAGAAGTGCAAGGCATTTGTGGGCTCCATCTCCTAGCTATAGGGGCAGAACACAGGAGTCCTGGAGGAGGCACACTGAGGACAATGAGTGCCTGGACCACTGGGAGACATGAAGAAGAAGGGCACACAGTCCCAGCTCTTTGGGGAGATGTTAGAATCAGATAAATATCAACAAGTTAACACAGTGTGCAGGAGTGCTGCAAGGGAGACAGAGATGTGAGGAATTCAGTGGAAGAGCAAGAGCTGGCACCTGGCTGGTGACCTGCACACACGTCCCTCAATTCAGACACTGCTGTTTGCATATTTGCCCCTCCTGGGTTCACGAGGGCTGGGACTGTGGCTCTGTGGCAGAACTCATGCTTAGCCTGCACAAGGCCATGGATACTGAATCCAGCACCACAAAACAAACAAGCAGCTTCATGAGGGAGGTAGGGTATGGTCTGGGACTCAGGAATGCAATGAATGCCCAATGCAGAGGGAGTTGGGGGACTAGGCCTGGAATAAAAGTGTGAGGCAAATTCTAGATGTGCCAGGTAGACCAGTAGATCCAGAGAGAAGATTCCTGCAAGGGACAGATTGGTGTGAGCCAAAGTGTAGAGGGCCTTGAATGGCAAGGTATAATGGAGCCGTGTGAGCCTACTGTACTGGAGAATAGAAATGCCAGTGTCTAACAAAGATGAAGACCAGTGACTATACCAAAAGACCAAATTTCATTTCACCTTGGACAAGCTTCTCCCAAAACAGTGTAAGACAGTCTATGTGATTAAGACCTCTAGGATCCAGGTTTTGACAGATGGAGCTCAAGGGACAAGCATGATTCATGTGGCCAGCATGTCTGAGAAGACAAGATGTGGAAAACCACAGGAGACCAGCAGAGCCTTCTGTTGACCAACACAGAGAGTGGAGCTCCCACAGTGCCACAGAGAACTGCCCTTTCTCCTGACATTTGGCCAGTTTGTTCTGTAGCTACAAAATATTCATATTTTAAAAACCTACTAATCTTTCCTATCTTTTAAAGGGTAATTCAATGAAATCTCAGGAATTTTTGTAGCAGATTCTCTGTGACTAAAACTGTGAACACTTGCGTCTCTGATCTTTTCTCCCAAGATGCAAGTGGCTTCTCTTTGCTCCACGTGGGCCTCCTGGACTTGGAGGACCACAAGGATTGAGACCTGAGTTTTCAAGAGGCAGGAGGCCATAGCTGCCCCACTGCTGACTCATCAGGGGAAAGAGGGGTTTTCTGGTCAGAATGGACTTCACTTGTATGTCTGGTGGAACTGCAGTGGGGTTTAAGTTTGTGCTTTGGACTAAGTCGGTTGAGATACTTTGCAGGACAGGGTGGCTATATGTTTCCAAATATTTCCTTTACTTTTAGGAGAATTACAGCACCACTGTGAAGAGGAATCAAGTTCTGCACTGGTCCTGGGAATCTGAGCTCCCTTTGGAATGTGCGACACATTTTGTAAGAATAAAGAGTATAGTGGATGATGCCAGGTTCCCCGAGCTGAGATTCTCTAGCAACTGGAGCTCATGGGTGGAAGTTCATGGTAAGAAGTGAAGTGGTTACTTGAGCAGGATTAATTCTTATTTATCCTTTAATTCTTAATTATCATTCAGGGATCAGTGGTCAAATAGTGGAATTTCCCTCTGAGGAATCCCATGTAGACAAGTGACATTATTTTCCTTTTGCTTACTTTGGAACCAAAAAAGCCTGATTGTAAAATTTGCCCTGTAGAGATGGGTGTCTGAGGTTTTGCCTTTGAACTTAGTTATGGAGATGATTATGCAGTTTGGGCAATTGAGATGATTATGCAGTTCAGACAATGCATTTGGCAGATGTGTAAGGTATGTTTATTATATGATGCTAAGTGAGCAAGGCAGGCTGTAAACTCTGTATAATTTTCATGCCAGACAGCATATGGAGGATCTATGATGAGGGCAGTGGAAGAATTTTCCAGCAGTCAAGGGATATAGGAAAGACAAGAGTTTTATTCAGATCAGAACACTCTGTTGAGTGGGACACTGGTCAAGTTTTCAAGAGAGGAATTAGACTGTGAGGTGGGAGACTGGTGTCTTCATAAGGGGTAAAATGTGGGAAAAGGGGCCTGGATCTTGATATCTCAGGAGTGTTTCCTCCGGGCCCTGGTTTCTGCTGCTCCACTGAGAATACCTGTACTGTTTTTAAAGTCGTGTAGTAAAGTCACAAACTGTTAAGTTTTCCCTGAGGCTTCACATACCCTTCAGACTTAGATAAGGACATCTGTATGTTTCAACATTTTGGGGAAAGATGTAAGATTAGCTCAGGGGAGGAAAGGAGTGTATTTGTATTTACTTTCATCCTGTGCTGGTTTTAGTCCTCATTAGCTCAGTGCCTCGTGACTGTCCACCATGTGCTGCGTAGGAGTGTGTTGTCAAGGGAGTTTGGGTGCTGAGAATTTTAACCCTTTTGTCAGTACATCATACACGTTTTTCACTAAAACAACACAAAATGTGTATACATCTGGAGCAGAGATGGCTAAACATTTTCTGTAGAAGTCCCAACAGTCTCTGTTGTAATTGTGGTACTCACCTCTGCCTTTTGAAAATAGCCATAAGTGGTATGTAGACAAGTGAGAGTGACTGTGTTTCAATAAAACTTTATTTACCAATACAGATGATTGGCTCGAATCGGCACATAGGCCATAGCTTAGCAGTCCCAAGTCCACAGAGAAGGGGAGGGCAGTATTAAAAAAATATTATTCATTGCAGAGATGAGATTAGGGGCAATATGTTTTAAATGCCCCTCTTTTTGGTAATTTAATTGTGTTGTAATTAAAATTTTAAGTGGATTTTTTTCAGTATCTTCTCTTGCTTTGATTAAGATCTAGGGCCTGTTCTAGAGCACGGGCATTTGTCTGTCTCACCATATTCCTCTGCCAGTTTATCTGAAATTTTACCAATATAATCATTCTCTTATTTAGCATTTATGTAAATTTATTAGCTTAAACTGGTAACCTACTAATGTGAATGCTTTAGAGCTTATTTTGATAATAATGATAGAATTGAATCTACATTCTAATGTTTTAAGCATTAGACATGAATTTCATCCTCACATCAGTTTTATGAAATATGCTTTTATTCTTATCTCAAATTCAGCGATGAGGAAATAAGGTCCAGGGAGGTTAAAGAACCCGAGGAAGTGATCAAGCTGCTGAATGACGGAGCCAGGATTGGCTCAGAAAACCTGGCTCCGGAGCCCAACCTCTTAACAACTGCATCCTACTGCTGAAAGACGGACACATGTAAAGATGAAAACTAGAGGTTAAAAGATAGTAACAGAGAAACAACCACATTATAAACAACTTCGGCGAAATGGACTATTTTGCTCAAAACTATAGCCCCAAAAGTAACACAAAAATCGACGGAAAACCTGATGATTCCTAACCTGTCTTAGTCAGCTTCTCTGCTGCTTGCATAAAATACCAAACACTCACAGCTTCAGGAAGGAGAGCTGTACGCTGACTCACATTTTAGGAGTGTCGGTCTTTGCCTGGTCAGCTGGCTCCATGCAGAAGCAATACCATGAAAGAGTCTGACAGAGGAAATCTGCTCACTTCATAGCAGTCAAGAAGTAGAAAGTGAAGGGAGGATCCAGGGAGGATGCTAGACTCTTCCAGGTCACACCTGCGGGGGCCAGTCTCTCCCGAGCAGATTCACCTCCCAATAGCAAGTCAGCTATAAAGCCCCCATAACCCAGTCACCTTCCAAACACTTGAGGCTTTGGGGGTCGCTTTAGACCTAAGGCATAACATAACCCCGAAAGCGCGGATTCTCGCCTATGATTGCCTAATGGAATCATCAGGGACCTTAAAAAGAGGATGAAAATAGGTGAGGTCAGTAATGACAGTTTCCAGGGGCCAGGCAGATAGGCAGCCAGCTGGGTTGGACTGAGGAGTGAGCAGGTGTGGTGACCGTGAGCAGCAAGAATGGGCAGCTTCTTCAGGGAGGCTGGAGACAGGCAGGGAGTGGGGATGGGGAAGAAGAGGTGTTTCCTTAATGAGGGAGACCCTGTGCGGTTTGAGATGCCAGTGAGCCTTACAGAAGGAGGGACTGTGGCAAGAGGATGTGGGATTTGAGCGACTGGCGTTTCTAGAAGGTGGAAAGAGATGTGAGGGACATGTGGTTTGGGAGCTGAGTAGACCTAGCAAATCTCGATGTAGCCTCGCCACTGACTACCTGAGCAAACGGGCTCAGAGGATCTGTCTCTCCCATGGTAAAGAGGAAATAATGTACACAACCATTCAACTCAGGGCCTCCCGAGGGCTGGGACTGCACAGTGCAGCCATTGGCAGCGACACTAGTAATGGCACCAGGTCTGGCAGTAGCAGAACCAGCAGTGGGATCCTGGGACAAAAGGAACAATGCTGGGGGGAATCATTTTGCATTTGCCAAAGTGCGTAGGTTTGGTGTAGAACTTTAAAGCTGCTGCTTTCTCTAGGACATAGATAAAGCTAGTTATCTTCTGAGGGAGAAGCAGGGAGTGGGTTGCCTTGAATTCCGAGTGAGAGTCTAACCAAGCCTTTTTTTGTTTTGTAGCCTATCCTCCTGGACAGAACAACACCCAGTTGATACTCCCAAGAAATAAGCTGGTGGAAGAGGGCTCCAATGTCACATTCTGTTACAACTCTGGGAGGAATCATAGCATTTCCTGTTATTTGGACAAAGAACTGATGAAGGGAAGACAACTTGATTCAAATATATATACATTCCAGTTGCTTAATGTTCCTTTCATTAGCAAAGGAGGGACAAACATCTACTGTGAGATGAATTATATACTCCAGGACGGCACCGTTTTGTTTGTGTCAAGTAAGTAAGGAAATGTCCTACCTCCTTCTCTTATTTCCCATGGAGTACATCAAATCTCCCTTACCAGAAAACATTTCTGTGCATATTCTTCATTCTGTTTCCCAAGTCTTCTAGGAGAGATTCTCACAATGATGTCCTGAAACAATACTTCAGGATTTCCTGGTTGGTTGTTTGTTTTTTGACCTTACCGACAATTTGATTCCTAGAAATAAGCAGTACTAAAGGAAAGAATGTTCAGGTCAAGACCTGGACCCACTGAAAAAAATATTTTGCTTTGCCTCAGCCATGCTGGAATTATGTCAGCATGGAGGGAGAAGGGGTCTGCAGGTTAGCTGGCCACAGAGAAGCAGTGAGGATGGTGGCCTGGTAGCAGGGTCCACCTCTCCCGCTACCTGAATCTGTACTCCTGGCCCAGTTTCCTGGCCTGTCTCAGCCGGTGTCCACCCTTGTGGAATGGGGCTGATGATGGTTGCAGTGGGGTTTAGTTAACAGGGAAGTCGCCTGCCCTTGCTGCATGCAGTAGAAGTTAGCACATGGTGGCTGACAGAGTTTTTAATTGCATGGAAAGCTGGTTTTGTGGGCTCTGTCAGTACAGTGGGAACATGTTGATTTTCCTGTAGGTCTCTGTGTGCCCACTTGCGACCTGATAGTTTGTCTTGAGATTCCTGTTCCCCTAGAAAGTAGGGCAATGTCTATGACATCTCCTCCCTACTTCCCTTCCAAGGGAAGTAATGCCAGCCTCCTGGATGTTTAGTTCATCTGTACCTTTCAGTGTGGCCCTGGGAGCAGAAGTGACTTTGGCGTCTCAGAGATATTCCACTCTTTGGGTCTTTTGACTCCCGGCTGTTGAGTTTGGCCAATGCATATAGTCAGACTTTCTGACATCCCCTGGGCTTTCTGCAAGCCACAGCACTCAACATGGAATACGCCAGGCACTGGGACATATCCTGTCCCGCTTACACAACACGGACTACCTGTCCCCACACATGGTATCACAAAGGTCACCAGAGAATCATGAAAGAGAAGGAGCCAAGATGATGAGATGCCTGAAACGTGACCGAGACTGTTGACTGGGGTGGAGCGTTCCACCCCATGGATCCCTTCATTGGTCAGCATGACCGTGTGGCCTCAGACCATCTGCTTGTCTCTCAGTACTAAGGGCTTCATAGTCCTTATTTCTGTTTTTCTTTTTCTTCGTATGGGCAGAAGTGCTTGAGGAGCCCAAGGACTTCTCTTGTGAAACCCAGGACTTCAAGACTCTGAGCTGCACCTGGGATCCTGGGGTGGACACTGGCTTGGATTATGATTGGCAGCCTCCCCAACACTACACTTTATTTGAATCGTGAGTTAGATCTCGCAACACTATTGTTGGATTCCTCTTTGATGCTTGTGACAACATATAAGCTACACTTAGTTCTTGGAGAAAAGTTCCCTGAATATTTCTCATCTACCTACCACAGTGGGAAGAACATCTTTAGGAGATGACACACGTGTAATACTCTCCACCTCAGGTGTTTTAAAGTATGTAGTATAAAAATAAGAAAGACATTTAATGGTATATCTTTTATGTGCAAAGAATCTCATCTGATAATCTTCAGGCTTTACCTAACTTTTCTGACTTTTCAAGAATAAGCAAAGTGGGCTGGGGATTTAGCTCAGTGGTTAGAGCTCTTGCCTAGCAAGCACAAGGCCCTGAGTTCGATCCCCAGCACCAAAAAAAAAAAAAAAAGAATAAGCAAAGTAAATTAATTGATGTTCTCACCACTGTAGAGGGAGAGTCAATCACATATAGCAAATTCCCTGAGATGAATTTCATTACCAGAATTTGTTGGTACTGGATCAGTGTCATTATGTGGCATGTAGTTTGAAGGTCACCGAGTGTGCCGAAGAGATTGCATACATGTGCTTTGACAAAAGTGTCAACCCAGTAACTGTCACTTTGTTTTTTAAGATTTTCTGGGAAAACGAAATCTTGTAAACACAACAACTGGTGTACTTGGGAACTATCTCAAGATTTTCAAGAAACATACAACTTCACACTCACAGCTGAAAATTACTTGAGGAAGAAGAGCGTCAATAGTGTTTTCAACCTGACTGATCGAGGTGAGATAGAGCCGACAGCTCACTCTGGCCCTTGACGTGCCTCTGACACACTGTGCAGTCAAATGAACTGCTGGAGATTTTTGCCTATTTCACAGCCTAAGTGAGATTTATATGCCTACGATGTATTTAGATGCCGTGAATCTTACTGGATGCGTACGTTCCCCATTAATTGTTTGTTTCAGTATCTTACGCATCCGCAAACTAAGCAACTTCGAAATCTGAACTCTGATGTATACTTCCTGTTCTGTCTCACAGCTTTCCCATCCTTCTGGTCAAGATTATTATTGCTTTAAATTGTGTATAGATATGGACATGTGCCTTCTTGTCTTATGTAATTCTTAAATACTTTTTTATTCTGTTTAGTTTGAATATCTTGAAAGGACATTAAGCTGTCTGCAAGACTCTAGTAATTACTTTTTATATTTTTAAATTAGTAAGATTTGCTTATACTATTGAGTGTTGCTGCAGTCAGTTTTACTACTATATAGTTTTTGTGTAAGTATACAATATTTTATTCATGCATCTCTTTTTTATTGTTTTGTTTTTGTTGTTGTTGTTTTTTGAGACAGGATCTCACTATGCAGTTCAGGCTGGCCTTGAACTCACAGCAGTCCTCCTGCCTCAGTCTCCCTAGTGCTGGGATTATAGGGATGCACCACCACACCTGGCTTTCTGGCTTCTCTTTTACAGACACAAATTTGCATCAAGGTTTTTGCTTTGGAGTATAGCTTAAAATTAATATGAACATTTTTGTACATGTGTTCAGTATATTATGTAACAATTGTTTTTCTCTAGTACATAGCTAAGAGTGGAGTTGGTGGAGATACATTCACCATATGAAACCATCAAGTTATTTCCCAAGCATTATCTCAAATTATTTCCCAAGTGGTTATCCCAAATACATTCCCACACTATGGATTCACATATTCTCAGTTGGTATTGTCACTGCATTTTAATTTTTACCAACTGAATTGTAAAATATTGCATGATGCTTTCAACCTATACTTCCTTGAGGTTACATATCTTTTCCTACATTTTGAACACATCTCTTTTCTCTTTTATGAAATGTAAGTTCATGCTACTTGTCTACTTTTCTTTGGTTCGTTTATGCTTTTTCTGTTGTTAAGAGTTATTTCTAAACTCTTGATGCTGATTCTTTGTTGTTGATTTCTCTGTTGCTAGTATCTTCTCACAGTTTGTAATTCTTCATCTTTTCTATGTCTATTGATAAACAAAAGTTCTCAGTTTTAATACTATAGACAGGTATACCAAAATCTTTCAACGTAATATCTTCCTTACCCCATGGCCAGAAAAAGTCATCTGTGATTTTCTATTAAGAATTTTAAAGGTTTTTTTTGAAAAGACAATTAAGTCTCTATTCCTTCTAGAGACGTCTAAAAATATTGCCCATATGACTGGCAGTATCAGATGTCCCCAGTGCTATTAAAGAGACTCTTGTACTTGGCACTCTTTGGTCCTATTCTCCACCTACATGGGACTGTATAGGGGTGCATACAGGGGAAGCATTGCCTCCAGATAGATCTGGAGGGTAGGTGACTGAAGTACTACAGAAGCCTGTCACAACCACCCCAGATCCTGTGCTTTAAAGAGAAAAGGGAAAAGGAATGACTAGGACACTAAGATTAGGATTTCATAGTTGCTGCTCAGTCAGGTGGCTGCCTGGCTGACTTCCACCTGCACCAAACTATCTTCCAACACGTATTGCAATGACAGGTTCCCCCTGCATTAGAGTCAGTGTTTAGTGTCTGTGTTGCCCTAGTGAGATGGGGTGCTACCCAGCAGCAGCTGACTTGATGTCCTTCCTTAAGTTGTGTGAGTTGGCTGCTACATCTTGCAGTGTCTCCATTGGGCTGCAGATGACGGAGTGCATGGGAAGTCCACTGCATTCCATTTGAGTGTCCCCATTCTTGTGCTGCTTGGGCAATGAAGGATGTTCCTTGGTCAAACTGAAGTTTGACATAAATTCCTCTCAAGAGTGGCATAATAGTTCCAGGTCCACATATATGACATGTATTTATCCCTTTCAGGCAGAAAATTGTTGCCATAGCTTTTACATCCACACAAGGATTTTTACATTGTCTATTCTCTCAGTTATTCCTGGCAAGAAGGGTAGCCTGCTGGCAATGGCCTGTGATTTGGTGAAAATACAATGAGCAAGAGAAGGAAGATGGCTACCTAGGCAGCAATAGCAAGGACTTTTTCCTTTGTCCTGATCCCTCTTTTAATCCCTTTTCTCTCTCTCTCTTTTTTTCTTTTACTTTCTTTACTCCGTATTCTTTTTTCTCCTCTGTCTCTTCATTTTTTCACCTCTTTGCCTTCCCTCTCTTATTCTCCACCTTTCACGTATATAACAGGGGCCTATATATGCATGGAAGGGAATAAGAATTACCCACTGCTGTAACTTAAACATTCCAGGGCATGTCAGGGTAATCCTTAACAAAATTGTGTTTAGAGGATACAAACAAAACTAACTACGAATATATTAACAAATTTCGACAATCTCACAGCCTCCCTTAATCTCTACATACACTCTACCCATCCTCATACCTCTTCCCACATACACAAATATTCTCTCAAATCTCATCACTAGCCCTTTACCCAAATCATAAATTCCAGCAGAGTCTGGCCTCCTATTTTTCATCTACTGACATTTCTCTTACCTTCCTCTCTTCCCATTGACATAGCCTCTTTTTTTCCCTTCTTTCCTTTCCCTCACCCTCAAAATCCCAGAAAAATTGCAAATAGAAATATAAATAGTCTGTAAAGAGTATTGAAAAAGGATGAAATTATCAAAACAACTGTTAATGTTTATGATTGATAAATTATCAAAACAAATTTTAGTGTTCATGATCTGTTGATACTGTTAAAACCAGCAAAACTTCTCTCCTTACCACATGATAACTAGGTCCAATCCCCCAAAACTGAATAGGTTGTAGTAGTAAACAATCCCTTTACACAAAAATGTTCAGATCACCTCACTGGAAAACAGAACCTAACTAAAGAGCTCTTCACGCCAACAACAAATTCTCTGCACTCTTTTTGACCTCAACACTCAGCACAAAAAAAAAGGAACATGAAAAAATAAGGCAACAAAATGCCCCCAACAACTCCCAACTCTCCAAAAGCAGATCCAAGGGGCACCAGTGGAGAGGAAATGAAACACAAAGTAGCTGAGCTTCATGAAATGATTAAAAAAGAAGCAAAGAAACTCAGCAAGCTCAAAGATGATGTAACCCAAAAGATAGTGGAACTAACAAGCAAATTGACTGATGTAGTTATTGAAGAAACAAAACATTAGAAGAGCTGACCAAAACAGTTCAAGACATGAATGACAAATTTACAGAAGAAATAGACTCCATGAAAAAGTGCCAACCCAAAATTCCAAAGACAAAGAATTCTATTAAATACACAAATAGCAGAAATGATTGATGTGAGGAGTCTCAGACCTCAAGACAGAATGGAAACACATGATGATATACTCAGAGATACCTTAAAAATGACAAGAGAGCAAAGAAAATTCATCCAACAGCTGATAGATGATACTAAGAAGACTAATCTAAGGCTAATTGGAGGTAAAGAGAAAATAAAGGGCAGCACACATGGAATTTAAAAAATCTGCTTTCAGAAATCATAGCAGGAAACTTTCCAAGTATGGAGAAATAACATACAAGGAAGTGAGGCTTGCAAAATGCCTAATAATTATGATGAAGAAAAAAAGTTCCCCACTACACATCATAGTCAAAATTTCAGAAATCCCACACAAGGATAGATTTTTAAAAGCTGTAAGAGAAAAGAAAAAAAAGTCACTTACAAAGGTAAACCCACTAGGATTATAGCAGACTTATCATAAACTTTAAAGGCCAGCAGAGATTAGAATGAAGTATTTCAAGCCCAAAAAAGAAAACAATTTCCAACTCAGACTAATATATCTTGCATACCTATCTTTCAAAACTGATAAAGAAATAAGGAAATTCCACAGGGGGAAAAAAAAAGAAAAACACTTAAAGCAATTCATGAACACCAAACCAGCACTCCAAAAAATACTTAAGAATTTCCTAAACAGAGACAACAAAGCTGACAAAGACAAAAAGTCAGATGGAATGAGTACATCAAACAAGATGAGTAATTAAACAAAACAGAAAAAAGAAAGGAGTCAGTGAAAGAATAATAATGCAATGACAGGAATAAGTTAATAGCTTTCACTAATAACTCTTATTGTAAATGGCCTCAAATCCCTAGTTAAAAGAACAGACCAGCAGACTTGATTTTTTTAAAAATCCTCAACAGTTTGTTATATTCAAGAGACTCATCTAATCCAAAAAAAAATTCATAGAATAAAAATCAAAGGGTAGAAACCCTATATTCCATGCACTAGGACTCTGACAGCATACGGACCCTGATAGCAATTTTATTCTTATGCAAAATAGACGTCAAGCTAAAACTGATCGAAAAAGACTACAAACCAATCAAAGAAGGTCACTACATATTAGTTAAGGGAACAATTCAGCAGTAAGAAATAACAGTTGTACAGAGATCCGCACCAAATAGCAGCCCACTCAAGTTCATAAAACAAATACTAATGGTCATTAAAGGTAAATAAACACCAACATAATCATATTGGGAGACCTTAATGCCCCACTTTCACAGACAGATCAACTAAACAAAAAATTAACAAAGACATATCAGAGGTGCACCACCCCACTGAACAAAAAATCTTGATAGATATTTACAGAGTATTCTACTCTACTACAACAGAATACACATTCTTCTCAGAAACAGACCAAAATATTAGTCAAAATATTAGTCCATAAATACTGCTTAAATAAATACAAAAGTGTCAAAATCATCCCATGTGTTCTCTCAAATTATGGCACACTGAAACTAGAAGTCAGTTGCAAAAGAAACCACAGAAATTTTACAAACACCTGTATATCAAATAATACACTCCTAAAGACTCAGGGAGTTAAAGAAGAAATCAAGGAAGAAATTAAACAATTCCTAGAATCAAACAATAATGCCAGTACAATATTCCAGAACCTATAGGACACAATGAAAGCAATCTTACAAATGAAGTTTATTGTTGTGATGCACCCATTAGAGAAAACAATGCACTCAAATAATAATCTAATGATGCACTGGAAGATACTAGAAAAAGAATAGTCCAAAACATTTGGAGGTTTAGTTCAGTGGTAGAGTGCCTGCCTGGCAAGCACAAGGCTCTGAGTTTGATCCCCAGCAGCACCCCCCAGAAGAATAATCCAAACCCAAACCTGGTGCCAGGAACTAAATCATAAAGGTCAAAGTAGAAATTAACAAAATTGAGACTAACAAAATACAAAGAATCAATGACTGGAAGAGCAGATTCTTTGAAAGAATAAACAAAGTGAAAAACCCCTTAGGTATTCTTACCAAAAAAGGAAAGGAAAGACCCATATCAATGTAATTAGGAATGAAAAAGGTGAAATCACAGTGGACACCACCAAAATTCAGAAGATTATTAGTAAGAACTTTGAAAATCTTTTCTCCAATAAATTGTAGAATGCAAAAGAAATAGATAGATTCCTAAATACATGTGAATTATGAAAACTGAACCAAGAATATATAAAACCCCTGAATAATTCAAAAACAGGCAATGAAATTGAAGCAGTAATAAAAAAAAAATGCCAACTAGGAGAAGCCCAGTACCCAATGGATTCACCACTGCGTTTACAAGAACTTCCTGGAAGATATAACACCAATACTTCTTAAACTTTTTAATGAAATTGAAGGGGAAGGATTACTGCCAAACTTGTTTCTAGAAGCTAGTATTACCCTGATTCCAAAACCAGACAAGTGCCCAACTAATACAGAAAACTGCAGGACACTCTCTCTTAATGAACATAGATGCAGAAGTCCTGAACAAGATACTGACAAGCAGAATTCAACAGGTCATCAAAAAGATTATACGTAATGACCAGCTAGGCTTCTTCACAGGGATCCGAGGATGGCTCAGCATACACAAATCAGTAAATGTAATATTCCACTTAAACAGAAGCAAAGATTTAAAAAGTCACAGGATCATCTCAATAGATGCAGAAAAAGCCTGTGGGGGTGGGGGGGGTGGGGAACCCAACATCCATTGATGATAAAAAAAAAAAAATCCCCGAAGAAAATAGGTATTGAATGACCTTATCTCAATATAGTAAGTGCCATTTATGACAAACCTACTGCCACCATCATATTAAATGGGGAAAAGCTGAAAGATTTCCTTCTAAAAATAGGTACAAGATAAGGATGTCCACTATCACCACTCCTATTCAATATAGTTCTCAAAACATTAACTACAGCAATCATGCAAGAGAAATAAAAGAGAAGGGAAAGAATAGGAAAGGAAGAAGTCAACTTATCATTATTTGTAGATGACATAACTCTTTACATAGGACACCCAAAAAATTCCACAAAAAGACTTCTAGAATTAATAACAAAATTCAGAAATGTAGCAGGATATAAAATCAACACACAAAAATCAGCAGTGCTCCTGTATACCCACTGGAAAAAAATTAGGAACACAGTACCATTTGCAATAGCACCAAGAAAAATTAATACTTAAGATTTAATTTAACCAAGAAAGTGAAAGGTCTCTATAACAAAAACTACAGTTCTCTGAAAAGGGAGATCAAAGAGAATATCAGAAAATGAGAAGATAACCCCTATTTCTGAATAGACAATCAATAGTGTCAAAATGGCCATATTTTGAAAACTCATATATAGATTTAATTCAATCCCAAGCAAAATACTCACAGCATTCCTCAAAATACTAGAGAAAAAAATTCTAAAATTCATATGGAACCAGAAGAAACCCAAAATAAGAAAAGCAGTCCTGGGCAACAAGAGCAAAGCATTACAATCCCAGATTTGAAGTTGCATTACAAAGCAACAGTGACAAAAATGGCATGATAGTGACACAAAAACAGACATATGGTTTGGTGGTACAGAATAGAAGATGCAGAAAAAACCCCGAGCCTATTCATCTATCTGATCTTAGACAAGGGGGCAAAAACAAATGATGGGGGAAAGACAGCCTCTTTAATAAATGGTGCTGGGAAAAACTGGCTCTCCATATGCAGAAGATTGAATCTAGAGCCATATCTCTTGCCATATACTAAAGTCAAAATTGATCAACGATCAATATGTTAAAATAAATATTTAATCTGCTGGACGATAAAATAGGTAAAGCTCCTGAAGTCATAGGTGTAGGCAAGGACTTTCTGGGCAGAACCACAGTTGTAAGAATTAACATCAGGAATCAACAAATGAGATCGTACCCAATGAGGAAGCTTCTGCACAGCAAAGGAAACAACCAACAGAGTGAATTGGAAAAGAATTTGCCAGCTATCCCTCGGACAGAGGACTAATACATAAAGAACTCAAAAAATATAGATACTCCCCAAATAAAAGACCCAACCAAAAGATGGGCAAGTGAGATAAATTTCACAAAAGTACAAATGGCCAGTAAATACATGAAAAGCTGTTTAATATCTCTGGCCATTACAGAAATGCAAATTTAAAAAAAACCTACATTCCACCTTACTCCAGAAAGAATGGCTATCACCGAGATATCAAATAATAAGAAATGATGGTAAGACTGGAGGGAAAGGGAGCCTTCTGCATTGTTAGTGGGAAGGTAATAGTTTACAACCACTATAGAAATCAGTGTGGAGAGTCCTCAAAAACTAAAACGAGGGATTCTGTTTGACGCAGCTATCGCTCTTCTAAGTATTTTCCCAAAAGAGTTAAAGACATTAAATTACACTGATACATGCATGCCCAGGTTTATAGCAGTACAACTCATAATAGCTAAATCTTGGAAGCAGTCTGTATGTCTATCAGCAGATGAACAGGTAAAGAAAATGTAGTATTTATACACAATGCAGTACTACTATACTATAAAGCAGGATAAATTTGAATCATATTTAGGAAAATGAATGCATCTTAAGACCATAATACTTAGTGAAGTAAATTAGGCATGCAGGCCTAAATATCACGTTTTCCCTTATACAAAAAACTCAAAGTGTAAATAAGTTAAACAGCAAAATAAAAGACAGCTAGTAGGAAACTAGGAGATATCTCTTTTGTAAATGGGAAGAGGACTGAGACAGGGAGGGTTGGAATCTCTTGGGATACCAACTGGGCCTGATCTTGATTGCATTTAATAATTACTTTCCTCCAATAATTCAGCTCTTCTGAGCTTGTCCAGTTTTACTGATGGAGTTTGCAAGCACTGAAGTAAGAAGGAGATGTTCGCATTGTAGGGTCCCACTTGGCACAGTGGCCATAAGGGGCTCGGCCTGTGCACAAGCAGACACAACAGCAAGTGAGGAGATGCCAGTTAAAAGAAGCGTATCTAGTGACTGCCTCAGGTCATGTACATGTCCAGAATCTAAGAGGCTGGCACACCCTGATGGCAGGTTTTTATTGCCGCAGTGTCATGGCTTGCGTCTAGATGTCCCCCCAAAGCTTCATGTGGTCATAGGTGGGGCTTTTCAGAAGTGGCTGGATCTAGTGTATGTGGTGCTGGGATTAAGGGCGCGTGATTACTAAATTAGTCCACTGATTGGTTAAGGATAGCTCTGGGTGTGGATAAAAGGAAGACCTACTCTGGGTGTGGGTGGCACCACCCAAAGTCAGGTAGCCTGGAAGGGATAAGAGGGAGAGGCAGCACTGCCACGTTCCTTCTGTCTGCCACACCATGAACTGCTCCTGGGCTGTGTCCCTCTGCTGTGCCACCCTGCCTTGGCGCCAGCCAACTATGAACTGGACCCTCTACAAACTGTGAGCTGAAATAAACCTGTCTTCCTTTAACTGTGGGTGTTGGGTAGTTTGTCTCAGCAATGAGAAAAGTAAGATTCACGCTCTCTAATTACATACCTAGAAGATTTGAACATCTGTGATTCCATCAGGCTAGTAGATTCTAAAGGTTGTAAAAGCAGTGGCTGAACCAAAATTGTTGAATGGCTTCCAAGACTTGCTGTTGCAAAAGGCCCCATTTAAAGTCAGTGGTGTTGTTGGTTACCTTGACTAAGAGGACCAAAAGAATATCCAGGCTTGGTACATGCTGACTTCATTACCTAAAGATACCTAATAGCAGCATTTGGGGCCACCTTTTATTAGGTGCAGCCAGGGCCAAGTGTTTTTGTTTGAGCGGATCCAGGATATTTCTTTGACTTTCTGCCCAGATGACCTTGGCAATTAGCCTGCAGTAGTCCATTGTTGGTCTCCATGCCCGGGAGGGCTCTCTGACCAGCCAAACTGGGCTGTTACATTGTCTCAGGGTTGCTGGTAGTATTTTTATCTGCATTAAATCTTGCATCAACACAGTAATGTCCTGCTCTCTGCTCAGGGTGCAGAACCACTTCTGTGAAATAGTGCGTTAGGACATGGGTAGCGCAGAAGCAGACGGGAGTGGCGATGCCACTGTTAGAGCGTAGATTCTCAGCTGGGAGGGACACATGCCTCAGATGAGGGTAACAATCTGGGACACAAGCAGCCAAAATGCCATGTCTGTGATGTGCTCAGTGGCCAAGGGGGCCCACACCTAAGTAGATAAACAGATAAGTGCCAGGAGTCGCTGTCTTGTCCCTAAGCTTCCTATTGCCATCAATTTAACTTTTTCCTCTGAGGGTACCAGGAAATATTGTCATTTACACTCCAGTATCCAAGAGCCCCAGCTAAATCTGAACTTTTTTCTTTTCCCTTTGATTCTGATAGGAGTAGAGGGCCATTTGCCTCCCATGACCTCTTCTCTAACTGTCCTGCTGAGCCCAAGACAGTTGGGTATTTGGTGCCCCTTTATCAGACAGACAACCATCTAGACCGCAGGAGATTTCTCCAGGTTTTTTGTCCAAACCTGTGCCCCTGTCCTTCTTTTGTTTCCCTTTCAGATGTCTCAAGTTCATTAGTAATGAACTTCTACTTTCTTCCCTCTCGGACAGCTCAGGGTCCATCTGAACCCTCACTTCCCAGGCCTTCTAGGGATGAGCAACGACATCAGTGCCTTCTAACCAGGTGATCATGCGCCAGGCTCCCTCTTTCCACAGTTTTTTCTCCATCTCAGTACACATGGCCAGTTCATTCCCATTTGTGTGTGTGTGTGTGTGTGTGTGTGTGTGTGTGTGTGTGTGTGTGTGTGGCCTATGTCCCATTTTCTTTTCTTCTTTTGCCATATATTTTCCAGCTGCATGTCCAGCTCTTGCACCCCCAAGCTGGCATCTACATCTGGGCCAGTAGTGAGAAGGGCTGTTGTTTCTCCTACTTAGCCAGTAAGCCATGGTTTCATCAGACTGGGTCCTGCTTACTGCATTAACAGCTTGTTTGAGTCCAGCAAGACAGAACCAACTCATACACAACTTAGTTACACTAAGAGGATTTATTGCCTACAAAGATAATGGGAGCCAAGGAGTCACTGCTACCCAGTCCTAGGGTGCAGGAAAGCTGCCCAGGGCAGACAGAATCTCTCCCTGGGTCCCCCACTTGCACTGCAGTTGAAGGCCCACAGACAGTAGCCTTTCTTGGGTTTTAGACCCTAGAGACATATGATTCACTGACACAGGACATCGTATTTCTAGAGGAGACTGGGAAAGTGCCCAGACTTTTTCTTCCAGCCTCCCTTTCCCTTTAATCTCCAGGAAATTGTTGCATCCCAGTGTGTTCTACAGTTATTCTTGTAACTATGAACAATAGCGGGGTGGGCTGGCCCAGGTCAGTCCCAGGTATCTGGAGGAGTGCCACACATCTTCCAGGTAACATTTCACTGTTCCATATAAAATATGTAAGTTGGACAACTATATCAGTTCCTCTGTGTTCTCCCACTGAGGAGGCTTATAGATATCACATACTTATCTCTACATAGGGTTGGAAACCCTCCCAGATAATATTATTATTTTGGCTTTCAGCATTCATGCATTACCTTACAGAACTTGAGAAGAGAATATAGTCTTGAATTTTCCCCAATAGTTACCATTTCTGTTCTTGGTCTCTATCCAAATATACAAATTTCCCTTTTGTATCTTGTCCCTTCAGCCTGAAGAACTCCATTGAGCATTTTTTAAAAGGTTCTGCTAGTAAGAAACCTTCAGTTGTGTTTCATCTGATAATTTCTATTTGCCTTCTTTCCTAAAGCTGGGTGTGTCAAATTCTGGATTAAGACTTCTTTCCCCACTACCTTCTGGCCTCCTTGGTTTCTCACCTAAAATGTACAGCATTTGAATCATCAATTCCTCTGTGTGTATCATATCCTATGTATGTAGCTGCTTAAAGTGTTTATCTTTGGTTTTCTATAGTTTAATTTTGATAGGTCTGGGCCTGGTTTTCTTTGAATGTAACAATCTCTGAATTTCTCGAATAGGTAACTTGATGTAAATCACCAAACTTGGAGGTTTCCACCATTATGTATTCAATTATTACTCTGAAGCTATCTTTCTTCCCTATTTCTTTCAGCATTGTTGCAATTCTTTTATTGGAACTGGGAATGTAGTTCAGTAGTACATTAGCATATCCCCAGCACCAAAGGGGGGGGAGCAGGAGTGGGGAGGAGAGAGAGAGGGAAAGAAGGGTTAAGAGAGAAAAAAGGAAAGACAAAAAAATTATCGCTTAAGGGAACTTGAAGCTCTGTTCATTGTGTGTGTGTGTGTGTGTGTGTGTGTGTGTGTGCGCACATTTTTTTTCTTGTTCTTGAAGGGATAACTTCTATTGTTGTATCATTTAGGCTTTTTTTTTTTTCTGGGTCCTGGGGATTGAACTCAGGGGCTTGCTCTTACTAGGCAAACACTCTACCACTTGAGCACAATCCCCAACCCACAGCTTTCTTGATTGTTAAGTATTTACGATAGATTTCTTTGGTTTTATCCCATGTAAGTTTTTTCTTCCTGAACTTCCTGAATCTGTAGATTTATGTCTTTCACCCAAATTGTGAGGGATTTTAAAATCTTAATCCCACGTCTTCGTGAGGCTTTGCTCATTTCTTCAAATCTTTTTTCTCTTCCTTTCCCCCAGGATCATCTTTATTGGTGTAGTTTGTGGTTCACCAACTTTTATTTGTCATCTCTGTTCTGCTAAATAAAAAGTATTTTTCAGGCCTAAAATTTCTATTTTATCCTTTATTTTTTGGCTGAGACTTTTTATTTTTTCCATTTGTTTTGAGAATGCTTAAGATTGCTTGTTTGGAACAGCTTTAAAATCATTATTCAAAAGTTTTTGACAGATAATTTCAGCCTTTTGTATTGACATCTGTTGATGGTATTTTCCCATAGGAGCTGAGATTTTCCTGAGTCTTCGTATGCTGCTGAATCATTGGGATTTTTTTCTGGATATTTTGTATTTTACATTGTGAAACTCTGGGTGTATAGATCCTCCTGGGAATATCAATAGTTTCATTTTTGTTTACAATTGCTTGGGTTAGGTTTGGGCTGCATTTCAGTGGTTCCACTAATGCAAGTTCGGTTTTCAAAGCCATTGCAGTGCTTCTTAAATCTGTTCTTTGTGTGTGTCCCACTCTCTAGTCTAGGGGCTGGACAGTAGTCTGTTAGTTCAATGCTCAAAGCCTTTGGAATGTTGAGTGAGAACAGCTCCCGGCATGTGCAGCTGGGAGGTGGGCCCAGGTATCCATAAAAAACTTCATTGAGTCACTTTGTCAAGCATCATCCTCTCCACTATTTCCCTTGTGGTTTCCAGTTCCCTAGAACTCTTCCTTTTAGAACTTTAATTACCCAACTCTATCACTTACTTGCACTGTTATGCTCTCATCCAAGGCCAAATGTTGGGAGAACTGATGGGAAAACAAAACAAACCAAGGGGAATTCCCTGCCAGTGCAGTTGAATCTCCAAGTCTGGCCCATCTCTTTGTTGCTGTCTTCCTTTCAGAGTTCTCAGGTAACACTCTGTGGGTTACATCCACTGCCCTCAGTGTGTACTTCATTTATCTCAGAACTCAATTCATCCAGGTTTTTCTTTTTTTGTTTTTGTTTTTTAACGTCAGATACTATGCTTTTCAGTTCTAAAATTTTCATTGCTGAAAATTTTAGCAAAATGGAGCTGTATGAAGTCTTTGTTTAACAGTGCCCCCATTAGGTCATCTGGAGGTTGCCATCTATTGATTTTCTTTTCCTTTGGGACTTGGTCTTTTTTTTCCTGGAATATTCTTCTATATGTAGAATTTTGGATTATATCCTTGCCATTATTCATGGTATTTTGGTTAGATGCTGGGTTTTGTTATAATATTCTTTAGGTTTTAACTTCCCTCTACAATCTGCCTACATATGTTTAATTTCAAACATCTTTATGTTGTTCTTTTAGTAGTTTTCTTCAAAATATTGAGTGTGATCAGTAAATGAGAAAAGCCATAGTTGGCATATTATCTTGTCAGTAAGTCAGTTATGGGTTTAGTTTGGCATTTTCTTAAATGTAGACAAAAAGTACCTGTTAAACAAATAAGTGAACCACCTGTTTACCAGAATCCTTTTAGATCTGTGCTCGAATTATTTTTTTGTTATTATTTGTTTCTTTTTCTTTCATTAGTTCACCCAAAGGCTCCTGACAGTGTCCGCTTCACAAATGTAGGCGCCACAAATGCCACAGTGACTTGGAAGATGCCTACCCTTGGGAATTATTTCACACTTTTGTGTCAGGTTGAACTCCATGATAAAGAAAATGTGCGACAGGTAAGAACACTGCATAGCTAGATATGATTGCATACCCCTGTAATCCCAGCACTCTGGGAGGCTGAGGCAGGAGGATCACAAGTTCTAGCTCAGGCTAAACAATTTAGTGACTTAGCAAGACCCTTACTCAAAGTGGGGGATTTAAAAGGAGGGAGACTGGGAATGTGGCTCAGACTAAGGCTGTATTAGTTACCTTTCTAGAATCAATGGTTTGCAAAAGAGCAAATTTAATACAGGACATTTATACATTACAACATTCACACACACAAACCAAATGCAGGAAGAGTGCAGAATGTCTATCCATGCACTGGAGACCCGAAAGATCCAATCAAGAGCTGGGAGCCCACAGCACTGTCTCATGTAAGTCCGTGCCTGCACTAAAAGGCTGAAGAAATCTAAACTGGAACCAGGGGGCAACACTCACAGAAGAGATGAAGATCAGAGCTCACCTGAAGCAAACAGTGGCCATCCCTGATGACAGCAAGGCCTCGAGCTCCTCCTGCGACTAGAACAGCCAAGTTTCCCTCGGGAGAACCAACCACAGCAGAGCTTCTCCTAGGAAACAGCCGCCTCCTATCTTCTGCTCCTGTTCTCCTTTATGTTGCGTCAGCAGTAATCCTCAGGTGGATCCTCTACACCCAGACCCACCAACTCAGTCCAGCTGGGAGTTCCTGCTCAAGTTAACCACAATAATAAGTCCTCCACAAAGGCTTTGGGTTCAATACCCAGTACTGAAAAGGAAAAAAAAAATACTGTATAATATTCTATTTTCAAAAATCCTTTAATGTCCTGAACTGAACAGACAAATTAAAATCACTTTAAACTCTTATTTCTGTGTGGCATGGGTCATCTATTTAAAGGGGCCATGAAATTAACCATAGACTTTTAGCACTGGGGAGAAGATCTCGGGATTCTCTTTTCTTTGTTTTCAAAGAAGACCTGATCTTCTCTTGATCGAGATTTGCTGTGTTCTGATGTAGCTTTCCGATGAGTGTGGGCACCAATACTTCCATCTTTATTTTTTTCTGGTTTCTTTCTTTTCAATCAAGGAACACAATGTCTCCGTCAAGGTGAAGGGTGAGTTTCTCTTCAGTGAGCTGAAGCCTGACACAGAGTACGTGGTCCGCATACGCTGCGCCGGTGCCAAACGCTTGTGGAAATGGAGCGAATGGGTCCCCAGCACCCTCCTCACAGTTGAAGCTGGTATGTTCGGCTCCCCGTCGTTTACCCCCAGGAACACCGAAGCCTTAGGAAATGGGTTGGCTTCTCTGAGCATCTTTTGTTGAACCAAAAACGAAGTGGAAAATACGAAAAGAGAAACAGGATACCATTTCTAAAGATTGGATTAAATGCCTAATGAGTGGGTAGACGTCAACTTCAAACATTTGATGTCAGTATTATTTCTACTATACATTTTCTCTCTTCAATTTTTCCAAAAGTTTGTAAGCTACTGCTATTGCTGTATTCACGTTGGATCTCAGCTATGTCCATTAGTATAGAAGTTCTTTAATTCAGAACTGGGGATAAATGGAGCACCAATGCTAATGGAGGTTGTTGGTCTCATACTAAACGAGTGAAGCTGTGTTTGGGGATGTGATGCTCTTTGGACCCTCACTCGTTATTGGTGAGTGGTTTGTTTCAGCAGCGCACACTGGGTGTCTTCTCTGGTGCTGTTTTTGTTGGTGGTAGAATTTCTTCAGTACCAACTGCAGAATTTGCTTTCATCATCTACTACGTCTCAGGGCTCACATGGGGCTCAGGAGAGGCGGCCTGGCCCTACTCCCAACTCTTTCCACTTCAAGAGAACAAGCATTATTGCTTATTCTGATTGATTGGATGTTAATTTTGTTAATTTTGTGATGGTTGCTGTTCAAAACTTTAAAATTTAATTGCCTTATTTGCTATTTAATTATTTTCAGTACTGGGGATTGAACCCAGAGTTTTCTTACTAAACTACATCCCCAGCCCTTTTTAGACTTTTTGAGACAAGGTCTAACTAAGTCACAAGTTGCCCAGGCTGGGCTGGAACTTGCAATATGCCTGCTTCAGTCTCCCAGAGTGCTAGGATTACAGGCATGCACAATCATGCCTGGCTTTTAGGCAAAAATGTTAAACCATTTTAATATGGAGTATTTACATTACAAAATAGAAGTCATAAAAGAGAGATGATGTAGTTTTATTTTCAATTTGCAAAAGTAGAGGCAGCATTTCAGTACATTCACCAAATGAGTCATTTTCTTTTTCTTTCCTTTTCTTTCTTTTCTCTTCTCTTCTATTTTTTCTTTCCCTTTTTTCTTTTTTCCTTTTTTAGTTATTTTGAGACAGGGCCTCACTGCATAGCCCAGGCTTGCTTTAAACTCATGACCCTCCCACTTTAACCTGAATGCTGGGATTATAGACGTGCACCACCATGTGTAGCAGCAATTATTTGTTTCTGTGTACACACTAGCAGCTAACGCCAGATAGTTCTAGTAGCTGAGGAATGTTATAAATATTTTTTCACTGCTTTTCTGTTGTCCTATGCTTGTCAAAGGGTGACCATAACAAAACTCTGACAATAGAAAATGCGATTCCCTATAGAATACAGAGCATTACACAAGTATTAAACAAAATTACTTAAAAACTGAAAACCATGTACTCATTAGGACTTTTATAGTATTTTTAAAAGTCAATGATGAAGACATGTACTTCTTGAAGAATTTAAAATAAATTATATTGATTTTATTATTTTTTCCATCACCAAGATACTTACGTCATTTACTCGAGCTTTTCAGGCAAGCCGAGCCTTCAGATGACTTAGCTATTTTCTAAAGGTCCACAATGTTGTGGCTGAGCCCCTGACTATCTTGGGTTCAAATCTTGGCATTGCTCTTACAGCTGAATGATTTTGAGCAATTAGCTTATTCTCTTTGGGCCTTTGTTTCCTTATCTAGACAATAGGATAAATAAGAATATCTACTTTATAGACCTAGGAGGATTAAATGAGTTTGTGTACATAAAACAATTAGGAGTGACTTGGCATTTAATAACCCTTCTGTCAATATTAGCCATCATTTTGTATAAATGAGACCCTCCCAGACAGTTTTACATGAATGCAGCCATGCATAGTTGACTTTGATTAAAAGACTGATTCCTCCTCTTGATAAGTTGATTGAGCACGCATAATTCAGCAGAAATCAACCAACCAACCAACCAACCAACCAATCAGTAAAAACAGTGTGCATGCGTTTCTGAGCAAGGAAGGTAGTCAAAAAAAGAGGATTTTGGAGCATTTAATTGGGTCATTTTCTAGGTTCCTTCTTAGTTTGCTTTTTATTCATTCAAACACTGTTTATAATGCTTTCATGAAGTGCCCGGCCCTGAGCAATATGTCATAGTGTCAGCGTCACATGAGGCGGGCCCCCAGGCCCACCACCAGACCTGTGGCTTATGGACAGAGAGACTCTAGAGCAGCGTGATGAGGCCATTTTAGAGCGGAGGGGCAGCAGGCACCTCACATGCCCACAGACAGGCAGTGGACCCAAGCTCAGGCAACAGAGGGGACAAGGAGGTGTTTCTAGTGACTTCAGCAGAGGACCAGCAGGGGAGCTCATGAAAGCAGAACCCCTGCCCTGCCTGCCCCAAGGGCTGTCTGTTAGCAAGCCTCTGGGGCAGCCTTTGCAAACTAGCCATGCTCCACTGCCTAGAAAGTAAAAACGTGAAAAATTACCTAATTTACTTTCTAGAACTGATCTAATTTTTTTTTTAATTAAGAGAAGACTATTTAGAGGACAGTTTACTTAAAAGTGGTGAAAAAGGGGAAAAAGGAGATGATAGCTACTCGACGAGTAGGGAGCATTGGAAAGCGAAATACTCATGGGCCTTTCATTGTAGCCCTTTTTATTGAGGTTTTCTCCTTGGGTCGGCCCTGGGAATCTGATTGGTTCTTGGGCTTGTCTGTCACCTCTACCTTGATTTCCCTCAACACTGTGACCTTTGTCTTTTGGCAGAGGGCAAACTCGTGGGCGGGTGCTTTAGGGCTAGTTAAAGAGTCAAAAGGGAGAGTTTGCTTTCTGTATGTTAATCAGATTACCTGGGGCCTTCCCGGAATTAGTCTCTTTGCCTTTATCTCCTTAACTGTTGGAATGTAGCTGCTTTTATGTTTAAAGTCTGAGGAGGCCTTTACCCTATCTTTTCCCTACCTACAGGGACCCCTGTCCCTACACTCCCCCCTCTGAGAAAAACATCCAAATTCTGTTGAGGAACTGGGCGAAGACCGATCTGGCTTCTTCGAGCTGAATGGGGTCGTAGTTGGGGACCAGTGGATAGGAATCTTTAGCAGGGAGGTTTTGTCTGATGGGCCTCAACAGAAGATGTCTGGCAGCTTTATGGCAGGTTTCTTCTGTATGACCACTTCGGGTTTGGCAGCCTCTAGGCAAAGAAAACAGAAAGCTTTACCAAAAGATTAAAGACATGTATGACTAAAGGAACTGATCTAATTGACAGATGATTCCAGAATTCTTTGCTGGCTTTCAGAGGTTCTAGGACTTGACATTTATGCAGGCTTCTGGTTTGATGTCAGTTTTCAAAGACAGTCGATCTTTTCTAAAGCACCTACTATGCGCCCTGAAGAAAAGTGAGTAGTGTGGCCATGGGAAGTGGGTAGAAGTCACAGAGTGAAAGGCGAGATGCAAGCCCCAGGGAGGAGACAGGTGTCGTCATGGTCTTCAAAGCCTGAATGCCTGTCTTGCTGTGCACGGATCACACAGCCCAAGAACTGTGTTTGGTTAATTGCAGCTCCCTCCAAGGCTCTTGATGTCTGGAGAAAAGTGAAGTCAGAGAAAGGACTTCATCACGTGACCTTATGCTGGCAGGTAAGCCGCACAAGCTTCGAGACGTCAGACTTGCCTTCGCCGTGTTTCTCATGGTGAAACTGGATATTAGTAGTCTCCCCCTGGAGAGGGAGAAATTTAATCTAGTGGAATTCTTGCCCAGCGGAGGAATTCCCGTTGCACACTCATGTCCCAATTCCTGACTGTTATTCTCCTCACAGTCTGTGCCACTGCCAGCCAATTCTGATTGCTAGAACCTTCTTCTCTGTAAATTCTACTCAACCCCACCCCCAGCTTTTGCAGGGTCCAGAGAAATGGTGTACATGGATAACCACATACCATATCCTCTCCATTTACATCAGTTACAGGACAATGCCTGACTCCGAGATGGGTGTCAAGGACTATTTTCGTTATTGAATTTGCTGGGGTGTGTGTGTGTGTGTGTGTGTGTTTGTGTGTCTGGCAGTTAATGGACAGAAGAGATTAAAAAGTAATTACACAAAATCCCAAAATCCTTGCAAAGTAAAATCCATTTTGAAATGATTGTCCATATTTTTTTTTCAGCCACTATCAAAATTTCATGCCAATGGCAAGATCCTATTTTACAATATAGTTGTAAAAAATCTAGATACCAATTCTGAGTTAAAACTCCTGTCTATTCCTGCACCGGCCAATGACACAGAACTAACCCTCGAACAAGGTTCTTACCAAATCCAAGTCACAGCTAACAACAGTGTGGGCACTTCCCCTGCCTCAGAGATTGTCATATCTGGAGACTCGGGGGACGGTAAGTTGGTTTTTGGTTGGTTTTGTTTTCATTCTCTAGGAAGAGGTTGATGATATTACCAAGTAGTTCTGGGTGAATTGAGAAGACAGTACCTTGGGGAGATAGCAACCAAGCACGTTGGTCATTTCCTTGTGGCCAGGTGTTTCAGGGAGACAGTCCCCTCATGGTGAGCGGGAGATTTCAGCCAGAGCGCAGGACATTTCTGCACTGAGGTTCTTCAACGTACACATCCCAAATTTATTCAAGTAAATACAACCCCACAAACAGTTCTCACTGAGAATTAGGGTCAGTATTTCAATGCTTTGTGGCTTGTGAAATAGGAGTTGAATTTACTGTGTTGTAAAAAAATCTCTGTCAGTCTTTGTCATCTACAAAGAGCCCATGAACATTTACACAGGCAATAAGAACAATTGGCATCATCTTTCAGGAGGTACCTTGATGATTTTGTAGAATGAAAGATGGTTACTGGCCAGTCTTAGCCTGCCAAAAAGCAAGCAAGGTGGAAGTGACCTTACCTGCGAAGTCGTCAGTGATACAGATTTCTTTCTTGGTCAAAACATTAAAAAAGGCTGAGTACAAAAATGCCCCCAGACATGTGCTGCAAAATGATGCACATGTGGGCATAAATCAACTGGCAGTTGACATTCTAAGGTCATTCGTGCACCGTGCAATAACGTCACCCTTTAGTATCTGCTATTGCGTTTGTTTACTCTGCTTCTAAGGTTATGTTGCACCAATCGTTCAAGCTTGCCTTAAATTTGGGTTTAGTGGACCAGATTAGAGGGTGGATTTAGTTTATTTTTTCAAGAACGATCCAGTGTGTGTCAGATAAGCAAAAGAAATTAGAGTCATACCACAAAAGAAAAACTCTGGGAATGGTTTAGTGTCTGTAACTTTGTGAGTAACCATATTAAAAGAGGGAGTGAACAGGTGTATTCCGGCTTCATTAGAACCAGAACAGGAGAAGGGGGCATTTCCGGGGAGCTGGCAGATGAAGGAGACGCTGCCCCCCTTGAGGGCCAGCCCAGGCCCGCCTGCTGTCCTCAGGTGTGGGGCTCCCCTGTCCGCGGGTTCCTGCAGTGCCCTTCACCCTGTGTCCCGCCTTCGGGCTCCCAGTGCTCCTCCGTGTGAGGCTCTGTCTAGCCGCCCTTGAGTGGTCCATGTTCCTGAATCCACAGTGGTTAAGAAGTTCTTCATTTGCTGTCAGAAAAGAAAGGTTAAGCCACTTCACATGGATGTGAGAGACTGATGTAAAAGATGCCCGTACTCTACTTCCCTTCTTCAAAACATAGTTGCCGTTTTAAAGCAGCAGTTTGCTGAGAGTTATAGTCCTAGGTATGGAGTTTAGTTTCAGCCTGGATGCATAAACAAAGTGAAAAATGTCTGCCTCGGCGTGAGGGCAATTTGCTTATTTGATGGAAAAAGGTACAGAAGCCATAGGACAGAATACACAAGCCTTCTCAGACCTCACCTTACAACTTAGGCTACATAGTCCCTTCAGTGCTAGAGAAATTAGTAGCTCCACACTTTCACAGCAATGTGCAGTTGTAATGAGGATTGCCAAGTAGGACACCTAGTGAAATTTCAATTGCATATAGACAAAAAAAATCAGTTTTTAGTGTATATCAGGCAGGAGAAATTCTCCTGCTTCGAGGTCAAGGTATCACCCTGCTTGAAATCAGTAGAACTGGGAGTTCTGTGAGGCCCTTCTTCCAAATGTTAGAGGTTGGAAAGCTGCCTTGCCACATAAAACAGGCCAAGGTGGTAGCCTCTTTCACAAATTGTGTCCACTTTCCTATTTGATCCAATCTAGTTTACACCTGATTTTTTTTTTTCTGCTTAACACCTACCCCTACCATCCCGGAAGCAGTGGTTGGTTTGGGGCAGCCAGCATTGTTGTGGGGAAACTGAGCTGCATTAATCATTCATTTAAGAAATAGTTTTTGAAAACAGGTCTAGTACAACCCAGTTCCAGGTCAAGAATCAGCAACTTTCTTGGTAAAGGAGCAGATAGTAAATATTGTAGGCTTTGTGCGTTATATAGTCTCACTTATATATTCTACACTCTCCTTTGTTGGTTTGTTTATTTATTTATCTATCTATTTATTTATACAAAATCCTTCTTCACTCAAGGGTCAGTGAAAACAGACTTCAGAGCTGAAATTGTCCTGCTGGTGATAGTTGGCTGACTCCTGTTCTAGGGGTCAGAGTCTGGCTGGGTCTCTGGAGTCCAGGATCAGGCACAGGTGAAAGTCACATGTAAATATTTGCTGGGAAGTAAGAGACAGGGAGGCACCTATGGAAACACCCTACACCCAAGTCCCTATATCTCCTGAATTGGTAGGCATTTCGCTGTTGTTAGATACAGTTTTAGTCAGCTTTCTGTGGCTGTGACAAAATACCTAATGTAAACTTATAAGGAGGAAAGGTTTATTTTGGATCATGGTTTCAGAGCTTTAGTCCATGATCAGCTGTGGTGAGGCAATACATCATGGTGGGGAGAGCACAGTGGAGCTCAAGTACTAACCTCAAGTCCAGAAAGCAAAGAGGGAGACAAAGGCACCAGAGTCCCGACAGCCCCTTCAAGAACACAGCCCAGTGACCTACCTCCCTGCAACTGGGCCCTGCTTCGTGATGGTTGAGAACCAAGGCTTCAGCAATTGGCTGTGGGGAGGACATTTCAGATTCAGATAGCAGATATTTTACATATGTATGTTATTTTCTTCCCCAGAGACTTTTAAGGAGTTACAATTAATTAAATCAGAAGCATTGCTTTCTTTGTTTCTGTGCAGACGAGGTTGAAGAAGAAAAAATTAGTGGCACCAAGGATGGATTCCATCTGTCTTGGAAACCCCGATCTGGAGACGTGACAAGCTATGTTGTGGACTGGTGTGAGCATCCATGGAACCTGCACTGTGATCTGCAGTGGAAGAACTTAGGTCCCAGTGCCACAAGTACAGTCATTCGCTCAGGTAAGAACTCCCAGGACAGCATCCCAGTGTCGCCACCTTTGGGGAGTTCCACCAGGACTGCTGGTCAGCCTCACAGATTTTATGCTGAAGTAATAATTTTGAAATGACAAATCCAGCATGGATGCCAGGATTTCACACTTCACAAAAATATGCTGTAAGATTTGAGCTTTGGATATAGTCTCGCAAGGTATGTAGACATAAAGTCTGCAGAGTTTCACGATTGTGACGAACTCCCTCCTCTAAATGAGTGTCTCTAGTGAACCACAGAGAGACATCATAGCAATTGTCCAGATGGCTTTTACAAAAAATAGAGAAGCATATGTATTATAGAGATGTTTAGGACATAGAGTTGGTGGAATTCAATCATAAACTCCTTCAATTTTAATAAACTTGTAAAATTTAAACTCTCACTTCCTACACTGGATCTATTAGATGAAGATTGCTAGTTAATAAAGACAAAGGAGCCCACGTTTGAGTTTGTGGCTTAAGCAGGAAGGGTAGGTGGCTCCATCTACTGGACAGATGTGGGAAGTGTCCGAGTCCAAAGAACTGGGCCGTTGCCACGTTTCAGTGGCTTCTGGGACAAGATTGCAGAGATGCAGGTGTGGGAGGAAGTGAGGAAGTGGAAGCAAACTGTTCAAGACCCTGGACCTTAATGTGAAAAGAGAAGCAAGTGACTAAGGGGATCTCGAGTCGCCGGAGGGTTTAAAATGGTTTTGTGCGTCTGGTCCGACTGTGCACCGTTTTGTGTGCACGGACACGGGCATGTTGGAGGCTCTTGCTGGAGGGGACGCTGTGGAGGACAGCCCCTGCTGGAGATGACGCCTGGGGTCCAAGCGTCTGCAGCCGAAGCGTGCTAAGGCACAGCAGAAGGAGAGAAGATGGTGGAGGAAAACGCACAAAATCTGGCAGTGAAACCATTAGAGTAGCACAAATTCATTTTCCACAATTTTTCTTTTCAGAATTATACAGAATATTATTCTCTTACTGAAAATCTGTTTTCTCTTCTAGATGCTTTTAGACCAGGGATCCGATACGACTTCAGAATTTATGAACTCTCTACCAAAAAGATTGCTTATTTAGTAGGGAAAAAAACAGGATATACCCAGGAACTGGGTAAGTTTAAAGCTTTTAATGTTCCCCCTGTAAAGACTCGCTGAGAACCATCCACAGACTCCTAGTTTGGGGTTTAGGAAGATTTCAGGATAAATTTCATCGTCCCATTTATTCTGAGAATTGGGTTTTAAAAATTATTTTCCAGTCATACAAACGTAAAACATTTTCATTAAAGGTGATTTATAAAATGTTATGCAAAAGGAGGAGGTAAAATCATTGCCAATTTTAACACCCAAAGGCAAAAGTCCAGAGCTAATATTTTAGGCATATCCTAGTATTCACTTTTCTGTAAAAATGGGATCTTATTCTACACTTCTATAAACTGCTTTTTTGATTCATGTCATTAAATATTATTTATTTAATCATGTCATTTTCCTGACTGAACAGTAACTCATTGTATGCAGATGTCAAATCACCTGTTGGTAGATGATTTAGAATAATGACAGCGATTTTCACATGTGAACTATAAAATTCATTTCCAAGTAAAAATTTCCTTCCCTTCTTCCTTTTCTCGCTTTCTTATGCCTTATCCGAGTCCTCTTTGTTTTATCTATTCATAGCAGTC
Organism: Hystrix cristata; assembly: GCA_004026905.1. Lineage (NCBI taxonomy): Eukaryota > Metazoa > Chordata > Mammalia > Rodentia > Hystricidae > Hystrix > Hystrix cristata. The sequence goes on along the minus strand of PVJO010006323.1, from coordinate 58,293 downwards.
TTTGGCCCTATTCATAGTATGATTTTTAAGTGAAGTCCTAGAAGTGGACTACTTGTGTCAAGGGTTTGAACTTCTTACTCTTTCATTTCACTTATAGTTTGCACGACTTGGCAGACACATTGTGCAGTCACCTGTAAGCGGCCACCACTGTCCCACCAGCCGTGTGGGGCTGCCTGCCCTTCCCAGGGGCCTGCTGACTCACCTTCTTCCCCGTCCAAGGTCTCGGCAGGCAGCCGTGAGCTGTGAGCGGGGCCCTTCGCTGCTGCTCACACTCGCAGACTAGCTCTCAGGGTTGGGCCCTTTGGAAGGGGCTGGTCCAGTCCACCTGCTCCCAGACAGGCAGGAGGTGTGCCGCTTCTGGGTGCCCCTGTGCTCAGACCGGGTGTACACAGGCGTGCGAGGGGCAAACAGGCCCGGGAAGCCTTCAGGATGAACGTTCCCGGGTTTTTCAGTGACGTTTGGATAACTGCATTGTCTCTGTCTGGGAACTAGAGTTCTTCAGAAACGCGGCCCCGCCTCTTTCTCCCGTTCATCCCCATCTCAGCACGTTCTTTGTGGTTGACTCGTCCCTCATTACCACCCACCTCCCCGCGCACCCTGCCTAAGTTACTCAGCCACTCGGGGTGTCCGTTTCTTCATCTGTGAGGGTCACGTTCCGGAACAAAAAGATGGTTCGACCCTTTCCTAAGGTCCAGAAACCGTATTAAAGCATAAATCCTCCCGGGAAACAGGTAAAACTCCTGAGCGAGCGAGTGCGCTTGCAGCCTCAGCGCGGGCTGTGGCTGTGTTCAGTGTCCGTGAATTTCCTGAGTCTGTTTCCAGACCCTGACGCTGTCCTCTCCCCACCTCCCTCCCAGCTCCTTCCCGCAAGCCTCAGGTGGCCGTGAGCAACTTGACGTCGCACTCCTTCTCTCTGAGCTGGGAGGATTATGACACCGAGTCCCAGGGCGGATTCCTACAAGGGTACCGCGTCTGTCTGAAGTCCAAGGCCACTCAGTGCCACCTAAATTCTGTAAAGGTGGTTCTGCCAGGTGACGTAGCCTTGGATTTGTTTACACTGTCAAGATCTCGTTATGGAAAAGCGCTCAGAAGGCTGCCGTCTCTGGCTGGCCAAGGCGGGTGCCCATGCGGTTTTAGGGCTGGAAGATTCTCAGACGAATGAGGCGGCTGAGCGATACTAGGATGTGCTTTAACTTGCTTAAAAACGAGGGCCTGGTAGTGTGACCCTTTAGAAAGTTTTGCTGCTTATGGAACGTTTTTGCCTTTGATTTTGCTAAGTGCTACTGCTCTTTGTTTTTTGGTAGTGCTGGGGATTGGGCTAAGGCCCTGGGGCACGCTAAGCGAGTGCTCTACCACTGAACTACACCCCGGCCCTACAACATATTTTAAGTCTCTTCCAAGCCCTTACATTCGCTAGAAGATTTGCATCCTCCACCTGTGTTACCAACGAACTTCT